>VHZZ01012949.1:25115-35972 GCA_009801015.1 Silene noctiflora | reverse complement strand
TATATTATCCCTTTAACTAAAGCTTGGATTTAAGAAATAAAAAGCTGAAATAGCAATATTAACTTTTGACTAAGAGAAAATAAGGACAATAAAATAAAAATGGAAGCTAGTGCCCTTGCTTAACTGGGAGTAAGGGATGTTAACCTTTACTCGATTTAGAAAGGTGACAATTAACTTGAAAAAGGCCAAAAAGGAAATAGGAACAATACGGATGGGGAAATATCATGAAAAATCACTTGAAACTGGGAGCGAACCTCATATCAACTGAAAAAGCGAGATCTCGGAGTCTTGCAATCAGATAAGCAGCTTCCCTCTCAGATGTAGTACTGCCAAAATGAACAGAAGGTTGTAAGCAACTTTGAAACAAAACCAAATATCTTAACAATGGTATGCAAACAAAATACCAAAGTACGGTAGCATACTTGAGAACAACAGAAGCTGGTCCAAGACTCTGATGTAATCTATCATGCTTGTGCATATAAACTAGGCCACCGGAGATCCCTTGAAGGATCTTAGTGACAAAATATCTTCTACGTTTAATCATTTGGTCCCAGTCGAAAGGATTCCAAAAGGATTGTGGTTCTAGGGCCTGATTTCTGGCCAGCTTTTCACTGGCAAACTTTGCGTAGTCTGCTGCGCTGTATCTCCCGTCATCCCGGAAGGCAAGCCACTAGATAGCAAAGAAATCTATTGTGGCATAAACATGCAAGATAAGAGGAAGGAAGCTAAAGTATTGTAGAAGCTGGATATAAAAACATACCTGCTCACCTGTTTGAGTCTCGAAGCCCCCTAAAAGTAACAGGAGATTCTGCCATCTCTCTCTTGACTTGCTCTGAGAAGAGTATAACTAGTTTAGGAAAGTGGTTGGAACAAAGTGAAAAATCTGAAAGCTATACCAGTTCAGAACACAATGTGGAGTATAACCTGAAGAAAAACATGAGTTTTTAGCTCATTAGAAGCCATCATATCGGCCTCAGGGCCACCAGCTCGTTGTCCAGGATATACCTAAAACAAGGGTTTGTAGACAAAAATTAGTAGTAAGAGGATGTTTTAATGGAAACTATGTTCTTACATGAAAGACTCCTACAAAGTAAACCCAAAATCACATAGCTGTGTACTTTATACTCCCGCCATTCCAGAAATGTATGATGGGATGAAGGGAGTAGTTAACTAGGAATACTATTAAGTTCACGGGGAGACTGAAAAAGAGTAGACCTTAAAGATAACAGAAGTGCCTCGAAATGGGCCTTGAATAATTCGGCCTTGGTACAACCTGAGCAAGGAGGATGAAAGATTACATCTACAAGAAATGAAAGACCCTCCCAAAAAAACCAAAGAAGAGGAAACCTGATATTGACATTGCCTTGACCAAGATCTTGAGTTTTAAAAAGGGGAACGTCCTCCTCATCAGCAAAAGTAGAAGATGTAAAGCCTGAGTAGGTGGTGACGTTGAAGAAGCCATAAGTCCCCAGCAACCGACCCACTTGAAATGATTCAGGGTCCGTAATTAGACTGGCCTTGCATATGCCTCCCTTCTTCATCCTTACCGTTTCCCTCAATCCTCCCAGTCTCCCGCTCTTATCTCTAACCTTCATCGTCATTGGGCTAAACGCTTTCATTGGAACCGCCCCCAACAGCATCTTTCTCTCTGTTTTAGTACACCGTAAAGGTCTTTATACTTGGTCTCCTGCTTTGTTATATACCCTGTAATTCTGTATTATACCGCTCTTCAGTGTTTAACCTTACATCAACTGACTGAGAAAATAAAAAAAGGTGGTCGAATGTTTATACAGGTGCAGGGAGTTACAAGTAGAGTAAAGATGCTTGCAACAAAGCTACAGAATGATACTCCTCAAAATTGAAGTATCCACTGATCATTATCAAATGATATGTGGATCTGAGATAGTTTGCGGGGCAATGACAGACTCATGATTTGAGGAGCGGAGGCCACTTTAAGAAAAAAGAATTCTCTTTTCATCACCATAATGCAAAAAAAAAAAAAAAAAGAGCCTGTTCTTCCTTGTGAGACACGTGCTAGACTCATCAGCTAATACCCAAAATTTAAGAGATTGTAATAAGTCTTGCAAGATCTTTCTTATGAGCGCAACATTTAATAAGATTTTTCATCATATCTCCAAAATGCCAGCCCTTGTTTGAAAAGAAACTTCAAACAAACAAAGAGAACATAACAAGCGGAATTTATAGAGACTCATTACCTACATTAATGCTTGTTGATTTATGAAAATGTTTCATTTCTCTTACGCTATATTATGAGCACTACCAACTCCATCAACATATCTAGCAAATCTCTAATGCTTTTTTCCAATTAAGATATCCTCCGCTCTCTTAACACATCCCCTTTCGACAACTTCTAAAATGATTTTTTTTTTCCTCTCATTTTAACCTCTCAATTGCTTTTGTTCCTCAATTACTACATTCAAGTTTATCACATTCATCATATCAGAGTACTGACTAGTGACTACCATAGTTTCACACACAAAAACACTTCACACTACGGGCGATTTTGATGCTGATGGGATTTGAACCCATGTCATGAACACCATTTCTTATGATGAATAAAGCAAACGTAAACTATTCACCGGGACGGAGGGGGTAAGCTAGCTGCCATTTGCACATTTAACCAATTATAAGCAACTTAGTAATCATACAAATAAATTAGAAAAACACAGAAAAAACAGTAACAACAAAATGAAATTAATTACTAAATTAGGGTTTGTATAATTGGGGATTTAAGTCAAGCAAACATAAAATCAATTCCATAAAAAATTAAGAAAAATGAAATTAATTGCTAAATAAGGCAACTTGAGTGACAAATTGGAAATTATAAACTAAAATTGAGAAATAAAACAGGGGGAAAATTAACCCTTACAATAAATTAGAGTATGGCGGCGTCGGCGGTGGTTGAGTGGTGGCCGTCCGCCGTGGATGGCTGAAATGAGAGGCTACGATGTTTCGGTTTCAAAAACTTATCAAACAAGTTGTGGGTTTTTGCTGCCACTTGGATTTCAGCTACAAAACTAAACGGTTTTTTAATGATTAAAAATTAAGAATTTAACAGTCCTAACGGTTTTGTTTAATGTTTAGGGATGTGTTAAATCTCGCTCACAATTTTACTTAATTCCGCACATTTTTTTATCTTTATTTCGAAAAACCTAAAAAAAATTAGAAAACGGAGGAGGCGAAAATTGATTGCATAATATATAGCTCTTCGTACTTTCAAAGTTGGCTAATTGATACTCCTAATCTGACATTATTTTCTAGAGCTTGTGCTAATCTTCTTAATCAATTGGAAATGATAAGAGTTAAAATCTCAGAAGGTGATATTTGTCTATGAGCAAGCACTGTTTCCTGCGATTTTCTGGATGTATATCGCACTTGTGGTGCTCTTAATTAATGGTCATGCAATACTCAACGACACGCAGCTGACACCAACACTCAACACATTTCCCTCCGACCACCTTACTCCGGCCTAGCGACCTTACAATTACCTCTTCAACAACCCAACATATTGCAAGGCCCTAATTGTAAAAAAAAAAAAAAAAAACAAAAAAAAAAAAAATTATCCGAATCGAGTAAAAGTCGGCTCTTAATAAAATTGTTGATGGATGTCGAAATACATATAATATGTGCAAATTACGATCCATAATTGTCGAAGGATTGGTTAGGTTTAGATAGGGTAAGGAGAGAAGTTTTTTAATTTTTTTTAAGACGAAGGACAGTTATGGAATTAGGGCAATATGTGTGGGATTTAGCAAATTAGCGCGAGGGATTTAACAATTGCGAATGTTTAAAAATTTCCCTTGAACGTAACATTTCTAACTACAATCTCCCTCGTAACGGCCACAAGCTTATGACGTCTCATAAACTCTCTCCCACTTGCTCTCTCACTTACATCATGTGAGAGGTCACAAGCTTGTGACGAAAAGTGTCCGTCACAAATGAGATTTTGTGATATTTCTATCAAGTTGTATTCCAAGTTCCAACGGGTAACCAAACGTTAACTCTTAAGACTTGTTTGGTTGCCTATCAAAAACACATGAACTGTTCATTGGAAATGTAAAAATAGCTAGTTGTTTAGTTGTTCCAATTCACATGCATGAATTGCAACTTCCTAAAAACTTTAATTCTTTCATAATGGAGAAAGTTACTTGCCTAAGCCCCCAGGTAAGTGGAACATCCTATATGAATTGGATTCCCCACATGCAACCAAACAACTTTTCCAAATTCACATGAAATAGACTAACATTGTAACTAGATCTTCCTGGGCATTGCAATTTCCTATTATGTACCAAACGACCCCTTAGAAAAAAAATATAGATACCATGCAGAATATCCCAAATAAAATAAAAAGTAAAAAAAAAAATGAGACATAATTAATTAATGTAGACATTTACAATTAATTATATCAAATAAAAACAAAAGACTAATCGACTAAGAAATAACAAGCATCTTCTATTTACAATATCAAATCATATAAGTATTTTAAAAGGTTATTTAATAGGAATACTCCGAAATATTGACCATCTTCTCAAAATACTCCCAACATTAAATTAACTCACAATACATCATACTATTGACATTCTCGCCTCGTATTATACTCGGGTAATTTATGACCTGCAAAATCAGGTTAAAATATCAAGTGTTTCCCTTTACCACCAGTAAATCACCCACCCAACCACCAGCGCCCCATCATTCTCCATTTACCTGCCATATTCATCACCTACCTCGCATTTACACCATTGTCAACAACAATTCACCATTGCTGCCTCCCAGATTTCGTCGGCGTCTTCTATCTATAAAACAAAAACACCACCATTCAGGAAAAAAACACAACCATTCAGACAACCAACACCACCATCGAGTACYGCGACTCCGACGTGCATCCTGATAAACCGTGCCTTGCGGTCTTGCCTCATTGACGTCATCGTTGTGCCCCTCCATCAATTATATTGTCGATGTAATTTTCTAGAACTCTAGATCCCCAAATTAATTTGGGGGTAAAGGTTATTTTGGAGTAATTTAGAGGGGTGCTGGTTGTGCATCTTCATTGCCAATGAATTGTAAAAGCAAAATGGAAGAAAAGGTCAAGACATGTTGAATAATATAGACGGAGTTGTATTTTAGTCCCCTGGAATCAATTTGAGACCACCAGTGTGATGCATGATTTGTATCATACCGATGATGCAGAAAGCAAAAGGCAGAAAAAGGCTAGGTGTCTCTGACTAGCTATACCATGTTCCCGATAGTTCATTTGGGGGTTATTCTTCGATTGGAGCCGAAACAAGAAGGAAGTCGTTATGATGGTTGTGAAATGGTCTTAGGTGGTCCGTAAGTTGGGCGTAGGTGGTTATGGGTGGATGGTGGTGTATATCGCGTTGTTAATTTGACGATGATAAGGGAAGGGTGGTTAATGGGTGGGTTTGTATGGAATATGAGAAAAGGTGACTCGCTAAATAGATAGCCGGTTACCGAGTGTAATACGAGAAGAAGAGGTTAATAGTATGTTTTATTGTGAGTTAAATTAAAGTTTAGGGTGTTTTGAGAAGGTCACCAATAGTTTGTAGTATCCCCGTTAAATAACCCTATTTTAAATGAATAAGATCTCAACCTAAATGATAAAACCATCGTCTCGCTCTATTATTAATGTTCAAAACGGTTTTTCTAAATGAAAAGGGTGTTTTCAGTTCTCACAAACAATTTTACTCGCGTTAATCTCCTATATTTCATGATTCAGTACCGTGAGTCCGTGACTAACGTCAACACAATTATTAATTTTCTTTGTACACCGAATCACAAAAGTATCATAGCACGGATACTTCCACATTTCCACTTGACGATGACAAATAAGTATAATTACATATCGTAATTTTTCACAAATTATACTATGAGACCATGTGATCATATAATGGTAAAAAATAATCAGTTATGTTAAAAAAGTGAACATTATTTTTCAACATAAAAATGCTCACATTTTTCGTAAAGTGGTGATTTTTATCCATCACATCCTCACCATTACTCTATAAATAGAGATTACTGTTCATAAAACAAGGCATCCAATTCTAACCAACTTTCTACAGCTTTCTCTCACTGCTATAGTCGGCCTATGTTAACTCCTCACGAGGAACCTGGTCTGCCTAAAGTGACCAAAAGATGGACTTGGCAATCAGAGGGGCTTTCCTTGGACCCCTAGGTTAGGTTTGTTCTTGTTTTCATGTGTAAGCCGAGTGAAGGAAAGCACTCCACGTGTAACACCCCCATTTGCCAAAGTGCTTTACCAAGATGTACCTTAGCAAAAGGGAGTGCTACCATCTCGATTGCCAGAGATAGTACTTATCAAATAGACCACAAAGAAACATTTATTAAAGTAAATTAATGTTTAAGCTATTACATGATCCAAACCAAAGTGAAATACAACTGATAAAATCCAAAGGTCAAATAACTATCTAACTCAGCGGAAACTATGTTAACTAGATGAAACCTCAGTGTCCCCTCAAAACCCGCATGCAAGCTCAAGCATCGACACCTGCTAGACTCACTGCTCACCATCAATGGATCACCATAGGTTTTATAAATAGGAGAAGGGTCAATACAACCATACGATCAACTACAATCATACAAAGTAAGTAACTCAAGACAACTTAACCGATACTAACAATCCTCCAAACTCCAAAGTAACCAGTGGCTCTCATCGCAACGAGTAGCCGGGTTCCCATCGCAACAGGTAACCTACCCCTGCCGATGCCAGACCGCAGCACTGGACATCAAAATTCCCGCTCATCGCAATGAGCGAACCTAGATCATTAATGTGCACATTCCCCTTGTGACGAGAGTCACAAGAGGTGATACATGGGGGTGAAACCATCTCTCGACATCGCTCCACAATAGTATCCACAACTCCACCATCACCTAACAACAACAATAATTACAATAATATAATCAAACCAATCACAATGACACCCAATACAATTAACTTATAGTCATATTGTATAAGGAAACCCTACCTTATTCGCAAACAGCAAGGAGAAAACGCAATAACGGTCTAGAACTGCTCCTTTACGAATTAGTCACCTAAATCAAAAGAGGAAATTGAACGATCTACAACACAACCTTGCTTAGATGATAATTAGAATGATTAGGGAGGGTTTTCGGAAAGTGTTTTAGGTTATGAAGAGACATTTAAGCGTAATCAGAATATTAATAACCTCCTTAATCGTTTTAATCAAAATCGCGCAAAACCTGGTTTCAGACCGGACACTCGGTCGAGTTCCCAACTTACTCGACCGAGTACGCTTTACTCGACCGAGTGAAACACCTACTCGGTCCAGTGACCCCAAAATAGTAGCCTGATTAACAATCACAAACATCCAAAAGACACACTCGGTCGAGTGTAACCTACTCGACCGAGTACTTAGACAGTCTCACTCCGTCGAGTGCAGCCTACTCGATCGAATATCCATAGCCCAGAATGTGTAGTATTACAGTCTTCCCTCCTTAGAAACAAACTTCGCCCTTAAAGTTCATACTAATACCTGCATAACATAAACCCCTACCAAACCACCACCCAACATAACTCAACACAACCCGAACGATTACCAAACATGTCAAAATATGACCAAATCGCCGCGTAACAAAACCCGAACATGTATACGATTAACTCAAAAATAACCCAAAAACACACGCGATCATCTCCTACCCCCCTTAAAAGAAACAGGTTACGACCCCCTAACCAAACATACCTGATCGAAAAGATGTGGATGATGCTCTTTCATTGCTTCTTCCGGCTCCCATGTGACCTCTTCCACGTTGTGATTAGACCATAGCACTTTAAGTAGCGTTGTCTCACCATTCCTTGTCCTTCGAACCTTGTGATCCAGAATTTCTTTGGCACTTTAACATAAATGAGTGCCTCATCCAGCTCAATGGTCTAAACCTCTAGCACATGGGACGGGTGACGAATGTACTTCCAAAGTTGTGACACATGAAAAACATTACGAACAAGATCCAAAGCTGGTGGTAAGGCTAGTTTATAAGCCACTTCGTCAACTCTATCCAAAATCTCATAAGGACCGATAAACTTCTAACTCAACTTCCCTCTTTTGCCAAACCTCATGACCCCACGCATTGATGACACTTTCAAAAGCACCTTGTCCCCCACCTAGAACTCAATATCACGCTGGTGCAAATCCACATTACTTTTCTGTCGATCTTGTGCTGCCTTCATCTTTTGTCGAATTAGGCGAACCTGTTCGATTATATCCTGCACCATTTGTGGTCCTAAAACCACTGCCTCAGAACTGTCATCCCAGCACACTGGACTCCTACATTTCCTACCGTACAAAGCTTCGAATGGGGCCATCCCGATGCTAGTATGAAAGCTGTTATTGCAAGAAAACTCTATTAGGTCAAGACGATCTTCCCAAGTACCACCATACTCCATCACACACGCCCACAACATATCCTCCAAGGTCTTGATAGTCCTCTCAGTCTGTTCATCTGTAGTAGGGTGGAAAACTATGCTCATCTTCAATGTAGTTCCCATCAAATCCTGCAATTCTTGCCAAAATAGAAGTGAACCTTGTATCCCGATCCGACACAATATCCTTTTGCACCCCGTGAAACTTAACTAAATTCTTTCGATATGCCGTAGCTAATTAGATTTTATTCCAAGTGTCTTTCATTGGAATGAAATGAGCTGAATTCGTTAATCGATCAACGATCACCCAAATCATATTTTTACCTCGCTGTGTCCGTGGTATTCCAATAATAAAGTCCTTAAAAATCGATTCCCACTTCCATTCAGGTACCTCAAGTGACTGAATCTTACCTTGCGACCTTCGTTGTTTTCCCTTGACTCGCTGGCATGTCAGACACTTAATAGCCATAAAATCAGCTACATCTTTCTTCATTCCCGGCCACCAAAAGATTTTCTTCAAATCCTTATATAACTTATCATTGCAGCCTTGGTCATGATCACCTTTTTCAATCCGTCATCCTTTGTTACGCACCATCTGTGGTCAAATCGAACACTACCATCAGCATGAATAGAGAATCGTAATATAGTACCTGCTTCCACAATGTCTTTCCACTCTCGAATCTTAGGATCAGGCAACTGTTTCTTCTTGATATCATCATAAAGCTCAGGCTCCATGGTTAAGTCACTAATAGCATCACCTTTCCTAATCATATGGATTCCCATATTTTTTACCTCATCTCTCAATCTCATCAAGGACATAACAATGCATAATGAATGTACACTTTTCTTACTCAATGCGCCAACCATCACATTAACCTTCCCGTCATGGTAGACAATCTCCATATCATAGTCACCTATTAGCTTCATCCACCTCCTATGTCACATGTTTAACTCACTCTGGGTGTAGATGTACTCCAGGCTTTTGTGATCCGAAACACTTTAAAGGTCGCCCCATATAAATAGTGTCTCCGAATCTTAGCTTCAAAGCAAACACAACCGCTCCTAACTCTAAATTATGAGTAGGATAGTTCTCCTCATAAGATTTCAGTTGCGTTGATGCATAGGAAATCACTTTCCCATTCTGCATTAAGATAAAACCCAACCCATTCTTCGCGGCGTCAGTATAAACCTCGAAGTTTTCACTCCCCTCTAGCAAAGGTAAAACATGAGCTGTAGTCAAATGTTCCTTTAATGTTTGGAACGCCATCTCATAACTCTAGTCCCAGTGAAATGTATTCTTCTTCCTCATCAAAGCCGTCATAGGTCTAGCAATCTTGGAGAAATCCTTCACAAACCATCTGTAATACCCGACCAAACCCAGAATACTCCGAATTTAAGCTACATTTTTTGGTGCTTCCTAGTTTGACACCGCCTCAATCTTGTTTGAATCAAAAGCGACCCCATCTTTAGAAATCACATGGCCCAGAAATGCCACCTTCTCGAGCCAGAACTCACATTTAGATAACTTAGCATATAGCTCATTATCTCGCAATGTTTGCAAGACTAACCTCAAATGCTCCTCATGCTCCTCTTTAGTCTTGGAGTAGACTAAAATATCATTAATGAAAACCACCACGAACTTATCCAAAAACGAACTGAAGACCCGATTCATAATATCCATAAACATTGTTGCCGCATTGTTCAACCCGAAAGGCATCACCACGTACTCATAGTGACCATATCTCGACTGAAAAGCTGCCTTTGGAATGTATTCATCCTTAATCCTCAACTAATGGTATCCTGATCTTAAGTCAATATTTGTGAACACTCCGGCCCCAATCAACTGGTCGAATAGATCATAAATCCTAGGCAAGGATATCTATTCTTCACGGTAACATGATTCAGCTCCCTGTAGTCGATGCATGCATAACCTCATACTGCCATCTTTTTTCTTCATAAACAAAACTGACGCGCCCCTAGGTGATACACTAGGTCTAATGTACCCCTTATCTAGCAGCTCAATCAGTTGCTTCTTCAACCCTTCCAACTCTTTCGGTCCCATACGGTAAGGGGCCTTAAATATAGGTCTCGTTCCCGGTTTAAGCTCCACACTGAACTCAATATCACGCTTAGGAGGTAATCCTGGAATATCTTCCGGAAAGAGATCCTTAAACTCCCCCCATAATTGGTATACTTGCTGCTGACGGCTCCTCCACGCGAGTGTCTCGCACATGACACAACACCATAGGACATCCCTTCCTCAAATATAACTATAAGGTTATAGTTGCAATGACCTTAACCTTGGGTTTCACTACAAACCCTCGATAAGACACTCTAACTCCCTTTGGACCTCTTAAAGACACTTTTTTCTGATGACAGTCGATAGTTGCCATATACCTACCCAACCAGTCCATCCCGACAAT
>VHZZ01012948.1:39941-51391 GCA_009801015.1 Silene noctiflora | reverse complement strand
ATGTTATCATTCATGGATCTTTATGTATTGTCTTGCATTGTTTTGACAAGTTCATGTTATGAATGAAGTTAACGATTGATTATCATGTATGCTTATATGTTTAACGTGTTGGTTTATGTGCGATTTGATGTATTGAGGCTGGGAGAACCCTGAGTTACTCCCCACTGACTCGTGTTTCATGAATGACAAGTTTGTGATGCAGATTTTGGGGTGAAGACGTGTGGGCTAGCGAGCATGACACCTTCTACCTAGTCGTCATTAGCCGTTAGACTTACCCGCCGTACTTGCTTATTACATTTTATTCGTGTGATATTTTTTCCCCGGACTTATTATTGTATAACCTAATATATTTCCGCATGTTTATCGTATTTTGAACCCGCTTTCGACTTGAATTTTAGTTATGCTTAAAAAGTTTTAAAAATCTCATGTTTTCCGTTGTTTTTNTTAACTACAAAATCGGATAGAAACCGCAAAAGAAATAAAATAAAATGCAAAATACTCTTGTATTAAATTAGATTAAGTCATAAAGCGGAAAGACAGTTAACAAACCTGGATTTTAATGGAACTTTTGAGTGCCATTGTGAGACAAATTAAGAGTGAAGATGTGATATTTATAATCAAATAATGATGGAAGGCTAATAATCGAACAAGTTGTGCCATTGATTTTGGAAATCGAAAAAAGATGATGATTTTGGAAATTTGGAAAATCAAGAGTTTAGGTAAATGAAGAGGTGAAGAGGAGTAGAGGACGTAGGGGTGTGAAAAGTAGTGGTGGGACTTGAGAGCTATCTTTAATTTAAATTGATATCTTTTAATATTCCAATGCATTAGTTTTGGTCTAGTAATCACATACTCACAATTTCACTTGTGATATTATTGATAGTCTGATATACGATNTCCGCATGTTTATCGTATTTTGAACCCGCTTTCGACTTGAATTTTAGTTATGCTTAAAAAGTTTTAAAAATCTCATGTTTTCCGTTGTTTTTACTCAAATTTAATTTACGATATCGATCGGGGGTTCACAATATCTTCTCTTGTCCCCATTTTAACAGACTCTACAATTAAAAAGAAATAAAATTACATTTACGAATTATACAGTTATAATGTTATACCTAATAATCATGATTGCTTTTAATTGAARAAATGATAATATTTAACTACAAAATCGGATAGAAACCGCAAAAGAAATAAAATAAAATGCAAAATACTCTTGTATTAAATTAGATTAAGTCATAAAGCGGAAAGACAARCAAGTTAACAAACCTGAATTTTATTGGAACTTTTGAGTGCCACTGTGAGACAAATTGAGAGTGAAGATGTGATATTTATAATCAAATAATGATGGAAGGCTAATAATCGAACAAGTTGTGCCATTGATTTGGGAAATCGAAAAAAGATGATGATTTATTGATTTGGGAAATCTGGAAAACTAAGAGTTTAGGTAAATGAATGAAGAGGTGAAGAGGACGTAGGAGAGTGGAAAGTAGTGGTGGGACTTGGGAGTTATCTTTAATTTAATTTGATATCTTTTAATATTCCAATGCATTAGTTTTGGTCTAGTAATCACATACTCACAATTTCACTTGTGATATTATTGATAGTCTGATATACGATTCCAACTTTCGAGCAATTTTTTTTGTTTTTTCAAAATTTCGGGCCTTCAGGTCGGCCCAAACCCAACCCTATATTCATAACGGGCTTCTTTTGGGTCGGGCCATGTGCTTTTTTGGGCCAAATCATAGGCCCAAGCCCGGGAAAATATCAGGATGGGCCGGGTCGGGCCGTCTATACTAGGCGGTTCAATATCGATCTTTCTTCACTATATTTCCCAAGTCCCTTTTATTCTATTTTCGACATTCTGTTTTTTATTAATCTGTAAATCAAACGTTTTATCGATTTTTCTTCACTATATCTGGTTACCGCTACAACAACCCGACTCACCACCGTCGTAACACAACCCCAATAAGATGGGATGTGCACATTTGGGCCATTATTTTGCCCTCACTTAAGCCCAAAAGCACAAGGCCTTGTTACTAGGTGGTGGGTATAATCTTTTACAAACATATCACAAGCCTCTTATTTACCCGATGTGAGACAATTTAATCTCATAACCTCTTGGGGTGTTACAAACACCCCACTTAAAGAACACAACGTCTACGTTGTGCCTCAAACTTGATCGCAGCCAAGCTCAGAATCCTCCCCCGCTACGTGGGTGACCCGGGTACTCCTGACTATAGGTTCACCACGCAGTCGCAAAGTTACTCTGATACATTTATAACAACCCGACTCACCATTGTCGTAACACAACCCCAATAAGATGAGATGTGCACCTTTAGGTGTGACACCCCGCTATATACGACACCAAATATTAACTTAAATAATTTCAATGCAGCGGAAACGGTAGATTTTTAAAACTTTTTGAGTTTAAAAGCGAAATGTCATTAAACTACAACCAAGCGGAAAAGAAAGTATGTAAATATAAGCCTTACAAGCCAACATAGGTAAATGTTTGGGGAAAATATATCCCACGAATAGACAATTCAAAATTAGTTCAAGGGTGACAAGAGTCTAGCCAACTACTACTAGTCTAAGGTTAAAATGCACGCTAGCTCACACGTCTCAGCCCCAGCTAACACCAACCTGCACCTGTTATTCATGAAAACATGAATGCCACAGTCAGTGGGGAGTACCTCAAGGTCCTCCCAGCCACATTACAATGAAATGCACGTAAATGATAACATAGACCATTATAATGAATAACATAAGAATATGCATGCCGAGTCAAAAGCATTAACATGTGAGAAATTTGAAGAATAGGAAAAACGAGGTACCATATCGTAAACAAGAGTAACATGCAAAGCATAGGACCTACGAGGGGATCATATCGCAATTAGTGGCTTGCATCTCACCACTAGTGTCCGATAGGATCGACAAACATAATCATACGGGTGTCCGGCTCAGAGGTTACCTTTAAAACATGTCCGAGACACAAATAATCATATAAACATGAGATAAATCTAATGGAAAATGGAATATGCATTCATTCAAGACCTATAACAAGCTCCAGAAGAAAACTCTAGGCACAATATTCTCCCCTGGTAGGACGACTAGCTAGGTACGCCCTAGTCTATATATGGCCAGACTCACGACATGCGGCAGTGCAGCCCGTGCCCCAGACTCAATCACTAGACACGATGGTCGAGTACCCCAAACGCCAGTGCAGCGCGAAAGTGGCGGAAGTGTCAAGAGCTAAAGCACACTTACCAGTGCAGCACAAGTGGCAAACCGTACTTGTCAGTACAGCACAAGTAGCAAACCCGTACTTGTCAGTGCAGCACAAGTAGGGCGGAGGCAAGTTAGGCAAGAATAGAAGGCATCATGACAATTTCATTCATTAGAAACATTAAGAGCATCAAATGTAAACAAGTGAAAGCAATATGAGTAGACATGCGAAACATGAGGCATAACGTAAGCAAATCATGAACTCATTGCACGATAGTTATACTCATGTGAAAGAGATAAGAAAGAGTAGTCAGGTGCTCCCAGCCGGCCAATGAACCGGCCGCCGGCCCACCGGCTAGAGTACTGGCACAACCAGAAATTAAAAAAAAAACATTCAGGGACTTCCCAACCGGTCAGTGGACCGGCAGCCGGTCCACCGGCTAGGACAACGTCTAATCCAGAATTTCCAACAAACATACAGGTGCCCCCGGCCGGCCTAGGCTGACCGGCAACCGGCCAACCAGCTGAGGCAACCTCTACAAACCAAAATAACCAAGCTGCTGGAGTGCTCCCAGCCGGCCAGTGGACCGGCAGCCGGCCCACCGGTTGGGACACTCCCAACTCATAAAACCAACAGTTTGAAACAGAAAGTTCACAGACGGCCAGTGGACCGGCAGCCGGCCCACCGGCTGGGGACCCCTGTAACACGAAATTCAGCAATTYCATTCAATCAACATGTTTTCGAGACAAGTTTACATTTTTCATGAGACGGTAATTACGCAAAACAAGTAAACCAGCATGTGAAACCAACAACTATCCAAAATACACCAAATTCATCCATCAATAGTTACATAAGACAATTACCATAACTTTCATATGAGCAAACATTGTAATATGAGAGAAATGAAGTAAATAGCCAATTGAACATGAATTCATCACTAGTATCATCCACATAAGACAAACATAAGGTAGATATGAAACATCCAACTAAAAGTCCATCAATCTTGATAATAAAACAATAACAATATATAAAGAACTCATCTTTAACATAAACCAACACATTCCACACATAAACACACATATTTCAAGTGTAAGTCGAGTAACATATCACCGTTACCTTGAAGCGTCTTCAATCCTCGATGGAATCGTTCACTATATAGCTATCCGCCTCCGGGTCTTCAAGATTCTCGCCTAGACAACAAAATTCACAAGTTTAGAGAGAAAATTCACCCATTAGGGTAAGATGGGAATTTTGAAAATGATGAAAGAGGAAGAAAAGTGACTCCTTTCTTACTTACAAAGGTGACGAATGAATAGAGGAAAGAGGGCGCGAGAAACACTGAAATCGGTCGAGAAATGGAGGAGTTATGAGAGTCTGAAGCTTTTGTAACTATGGAGAGTTTGTGTTGGGTGTGTATGCTGAGAAAATGAAGGACATGAAGAGGGTTATGAGGGGTTTTGTGAGGAGAAGGTGATAAATGGGTCTATTTGCATATCTAGGCCCAAGACAATATAAGATGAGTCGGTTTTGATTTAAAAACACGTCTTAAGGCTATTATACACTCAAGATGGAACTTATTATTATTAATATAAATATTATACCATAAAATTTATATTTTATAGAAATAGGCTTTAAAATTATAATTAGTCTAATTAATTATCAAGATAGTTTAAATATATATTTTTACGCAAAAATACGATTAAACCGTAATTTATTTTAAATAACTTATTAAATTACTTTTAAAACTTAAACCCAATTTTACGGGTGTTACATTAGGCTATTATTTTGTCCTCACTTAAGTTCAAAAGCATCAGGCCTTGTTACTAGGTGGTGGGTAGAATCCTTTATAAACATATCACAGGCCTCTTATTTTCCTGATGTGGGGCAACTTAATCTCATAACCTCGTGAGGTGTTACTACCGCAGTCAGAACCCATCTTAAGTAGACACGGGGAATGTTGCGCCTCTTTAAGAGGACGCAATTCCTATCGCGCCTCCTGTTAGCTGGTTTCTGCCTCTGGTCTCTTTTCTGTCTAGATGTAGTTGTAAATAGGCTTTATTAATCAAGTATTACCTATATTATCACGTAAGAAGAATTATCTGTTTTCCCTTTTCTAATTCTTTTCAATATTTTATTTTCTTTCAAATCCCCTTTTGGCATTTATGCAATGTACATTCGTCGTTGACATTAGCATTTTTCCTTCATTTGTATGTCATTCACTTGTAATTAATGTAAACTCCTACTTCAACCTTCTAATTTCAACTTCTAAAATTCACCGACAGTTTATATTCACATGCTAGGTTCAAAACAATATTTGTTGCATCGCATGCATATAATCTAAATAATCAATTAAGTAAATGATCACAATTGTTTGCACAATCTCAATCGATTAGTACATGCCGCTATAAAGAGCGGGCAGGATTGCGTGTTGATTAAAGAACTTCCCAATACATACTCTCACCCCATCTGTGAACATCCGTGTTCATTGGCATTACGAGAGTCATTCTAGACATAAAATGCTAAAGGGGAACGAGTCTTTATCTTTAGTGTCTATGTCACATTCTGCTTTGTGCTTAATTTGACATGGCATAAAGTTGATTCGAATGGTTTCCAAATTTTCACAATAATTTGGTGACAACTCCTAATTGCAGGCTTGTTCAAACCATTCATCGGTTTCTAAGCCTTACAAATCGGTCACGAACCCATAACGTGTTTTTCTTCAAAGCTCCGTGGAAAACTGTCGTCGCTTCATGCGCCGCGCGCGGTTGTCAACACCCCAAAAGAGGGCAGGGTGATAGAGAATCATTAAGATAGTTTGATCATGTGAGAAAGAGATTATTAATGCATCGATTAGGAGGCTCGAACATAAAATGTTTCTAGGGCCTAGGGGTAGAGAAATACCTAGAAGAAACTTGGAATTAATGGTTCAAAGTGAGATGGATTCCCTGAGATTGAAGTGTAGGGTGTGGGTAACATAGAGAGCACTATGGAGGGAGGGCAATGGTACCGATGATGGAATACAGTTTTTTTCAGATTTGTCACTCGGCACTTTTAATTTCCCTTTTAGTTTCAAAAATTATTGTTACTAATTTATATTTTATATCTACTTTTTATAAAAGAAAAGTGAATTTTTTATTATGTATGACAGTTCTAAAGGGAATATGTTAACCAACCCCAAATCTTTCAAATTACGGCACCAATGTTGTTCCATTTAAAATTGAATTGATTAGGTTCACATTTTTAAGTCATTTGAACAGTTTTAAAACTTTTTTATTCAGTTTGAGAGTACTTCGAGTTATGTTCATACAGGCGTGGTCAATTTTGGATCCACCAAGAACAGGTTGAATTTATGTTGGGCCGAGTTAAATATTGAACAATTCGGGCCTGCTTTAGATCTTCAGTCAAGACGTCAAGTACCAAAAACATATCTTAGGCAAACTGAGAAGCCATTCCTTGCCTCCTTTTGTCCTTGGCAACATAAATAAAGGCTAACATCCATTCGGCCACACCTGCTTGAAATACTACTGAAGCATTATGCCTTAAAACTTGAGTAAACCCCTACTTCAGTAAGTAGCACACTAACATTTGAGGGACCCAAAATAACCCTAAAACAGGTAGCCTTGATAAATAACAGGGAAAAGAGGAAGACAGCCATCAGGCAACTACTATCTACAGAACTACACAAGTTAAGATCCACAATGAAGCCTATTACTCGGAAACTACTTCTAAGGACATGTACTTCCTATCAATGGCCTTGTCAATCCTCTGCTACAATCACCATCAGCAATGCTATTCAGAACTCGATCCATCTTGTTTGGGAAAAGGACGAGGCTGACGATTTTCAACCTAATCAAACCATCGGCATGCACCTGGAAAAAAAAAAGTTGTGTAGCTTAAGGCCAGGTTGGTACAGGAGTAATTATTTGCACAAAGCATTTAAAGATGACCATCACAAGAAAATTGCTTCAGATCAGACTAATGCCGCAATCCCCCCGGCTCCCACAGGCAGCAAAGAAGCATACAGTTGTTAAACTAAATGCACAAGGAAACGAGAATTTTAACAAAAAAAATCCAAGGGAAAAAATCATCCAATGACAACTTCAGTATCTCATTTTTGAGGCCATAGTCATGTCGGCCACGATTATAGGGATATGTACCCTATACTTTAAAAAATGTTATGGAAATCATCGTTTGATGAGATTTAAAGCCTCGTGCCCCAAATAACGTATCTCTAATCATTTAAGAAAAATATAAATATATCATATGTTGAACTTTTTGTTATCTTTTTAGGACATAATCCTCGTGTCTCAAAATTAAGTTATATACCCGTTCGACATTCAACCCAAAACCCAGCAGGCCAGCAACATAGGAAGGCAATAAGTTTAACACAAAAGTCAATATATTTAAGATATCAGTATCAACATAAACAAGTAAAACAAACCACCACCACCCAAAGTCTTGATCACAAAATGATTTTAGATTGGCTAGCACGAATTCTCCTTTGAAATCGCCACGTTGCAGAAATACTCCCTTCCGTCTCACCCATTTCTTTACATTTACTTTTTGGCACTATTCATGAGTGGAGAGAATTTCTAATATAATTTCTAATATATAACATAAAGTATAGTCATGTGAGATCTTTTTTGAATCGTCTTAATGAGAGTACTTTAAGAATATCAATTTTTTATAATTTTTAATAATATGTAAATAAAGATATGAACAAAATAAAATGTACATTGGCAAATGTGAAAAAGTAAACGTAAAGAAATGGGTGAGACGGAGGAAGTATCATTTATTAATAGAAACAATTTTTATTAATAGAAACAATTGGAAAATGAATCTCCCTCCATTTTTTCTATTTTCTTCCCACTTTCCACTTTTGGCAAAGTTTTTTATCGTCTTCCCACTTCTATATTTTTCCTTTTTTGCTACTTTTTAATACCTTTTTACAAAATTGTCCGTATCACTTGGTTATAATTACTAAAATGCCATACCCACTTTCTATTTCCCTACATCTTTCTTTCCTTTCTAACCGAACTGCCTACTCCTGTCCACCTGCCCCAACAGATGGACACCACCTAGTACCTACCAACCACCGGATATACTTCGCACCTACGTGCTGCAAGCGTAAGCGCCAACTCTGAGTGCAACCCCTTCTCCTCCTTTCCAACACCAGTCGTTGCCTCACCTCTCCCTTTCCTCAGTGGAAAGTTGGAAACTACCTTGCTTGCAATAATACCATTCTTAAGCTTATTCGCGATACAAAACATTCATTGACATCCTTCCATCACCTCACCATCTTCATCACACGCATCGGTGACATTGCATTCCTCCTGCGGTGGTCGACATCCTTTTTTCCCTGACATTTAGGGTTGGTAGTGATTTCAGGGTGTTTCATGAGGTGGTCGGGTGTTTTACGTGGTGATTCTTGGGATGATGTGGTTGTCGTGGGGTGTTGTCATTGGTAGTCGTCATGGGTGGTTAAAGAGCTTCATGGGTGGTTGGAGATCATCGTGGGTGGGTTATTGTGGGTCGTTGGAGGGTTTCATGGGTTGTCGGAGGCCATGAGTTTGGTTGTGGCCTTGTGGGTAGGCGGTTGTCGGAATGTGGGGTAAGCAGAGAGTTTTTGGGGGTGGGTCTCAGGGAGTATGGGGGAAAAGAGAAATAAATTTGTCAACACACTTTCTTAAAAAGAGTGAAAATGAAATGGGATGAAAAAAATAAAATGGAGGGAGTATCCAGCAAGCAATTGCACATTACACAAAATGACGTCATTACCACAAATCAAATTAATTAGCAATGACACTATTACAAGCCGATCACCAAGAACTATCAGATGAATAAAAACCACTGTCCAAGGGAGGAAAACCCACTTCCCCAAAAATAAAAACAAATTAGCTTCAAAGTAAAAAAAAAAGTAAATAAATAAATAAAAACATGTGTAACTATGTAAGAGCATCAACACGACTAATAAGAATGTAAGTAGACATACACAAAAAGTCAATACCTCAGCGTTCAGAAGCATTTTGAGTGAAATTTGGAGACTCGGGTACATTTTGCGTAAAATTTGGTGACTCGGGTGAATTTTGGGTGAAATTTGGAGATTCAGGTGAGTTTTGTGTGAAATTAGGGGAGTCAGATGCATTTCCCGTTCGTTGCCCTGGTTGACGGTTCCCACCTGCCTGAGGCTTTCTGAAATACTTGGAATTGAATGATTCAGCAACGGAAGGGTGTTTCCCCTTAATGAAATTCTCCAAGCATTTAATGTAGGAAAAGTCCTCTGACTGACCATCAGTTGATACCACAAAGAAGCAGCGGCTTTCCTGGAAGTTGCTGTGCTTTTTCACCTATTGAAGCACTAGATATCAAACTCTGTTCACATAACAAAGAAAACGAGGGGGAAAAAAGTGTCCCCAACTTTGATTGATGTGCCTTAGACAACCGGCCAATAGGTAAATAATTAGAACACATTTTATGCGTTTTATGAGGGTAGGAAAAAGAAAAGCGAGAAAGTACACAGCCTTAATGCCTAATTTTGCTAACAAAAGAAAATCTCCAAGAACTGAGAAATATCCAATACGAGACCAATCATATATCATCAACGTCTTGGAACTTGGGAAAATTGATTCCAGCTCCAGTTTTATTCCAATTAATAGAAAAGCTTTCGTATTTAAAATCAATGCCTAATTTTGCTAACAAAAGAAAATCTCCAAGAACTGAGAAATATCCAATACGAGACCAATCATATATCATCAACAATGTCTTGGAACTTGAGAAAATTGATTCCAGCTCCCGTTTAATTCCAATTAATTTGTATTTAAAATTAAAAAATGCAGGTAGCAGGAGTTAGGTAGGAAGTGCTGTGTACCGTGATAAAATCGATTCCAGCTCCCATTTTTGCTGCTTTATCAGGATGATACTCCAAGACATTGTTGATGATATATGATTGGTCATCAGAAGGAAGTGGATCTCCATCATTGCACCTGCAAACAATTTAAATACTAGATGAAGCCAGCTAAAGCATCTAAAACCTTTGCCAGCAAACCCAGATTTTAATCTCAGATCTGTTTCTTAACTTGATAAATTCACCATTAAGGCTTCAACTGTACAAAAATTCAAGATCTATCCGAAAGATGACGGACTAAAATTTCGAATTGACAATAGATCTATCACTTATTGCCATTCAACCAGATCATTTCATCTGTAGACTCTAAAAAGTCGAACTGACATAAAATGAAGTTACATACAATCAATCTTACTTCTCTTATGTATTGCTTATTGCGTTCTACAAAGAAATCGGAGAAGGCTGCCCTATGTATTCCAATTATTTGCTAGTTTTGAAGCTCGTTAGCCGCCTCTTACGCTAAAGGCGCACCTAAGGCACCCACGATGATTTGATTAAAGTGCATCAGTGAATCTTGTGCTAAGGCAATCGAAACACAGTTTTTTACAGAAACTATTCTAATAAATAAAAGATGTTTCAGCTTTATCCCTCATATTGAGCCAACACCTCTAAATTATCACCACCAGAAATCCAACAGACAGATTGAAAACATACCCTGACTGATGCATGATTCGTCTAATAGCCAGCATGATTTTTTCGATCTCGGAAAGGGCATCTTGTTCCTCAGCCGGAAACAGATCCATCCGCCTCTTGGTAGCCGTCAATGCCACATTACTGAAGTCATCATTTGATCCAGGTTGTTTTGGAAGGCGATTCTTCCGACTTTTCCATTCTCCAGAATTGTTAGAACCCCAACCACGGCCCCCACCATTGTCACCCCTTCCGGAACCCCGCCCAAACGACCGGCCAGATTGACTTTGTGGCTCCTGTTGTTACAAAAAACATCCATAATAGTATCTGGTTCACAGGTAGGGACACTATTCCAACGTACGTAACATCTATGAAGTTCACAAACAACAATCACAAATAAAATTTAATCTATGAATTTCACAAAAGACTACACCACATAAAATTTAATTAGACCTCATAAAATTGTTCGATTCACTCATTCACATGAGAGCCAGGTAGGTATTGTAAATACCTCATGATTATGTTTCCAAGAAACTTGTGTGTTGCTCCCTTTCTTTTCCGACCCCCAGCCTCCAGTTTCTCCGTGTTGATTAGTCTGGGTAGATGCCCAGCCACCACCACCACCTTGGCTGTTGTTTTTACTCCATGGAGCTCCACTTGGAGTTTCCAACGAAGACTTCTCTCCGCCAT
>VHZZ01012948.1:18132-38880 GCA_009801015.1 Silene noctiflora | reverse complement strand
GCAAGTTGATTATCATCGCCATTATTTTTATTCTGCTTCCAGGAGGCAGCGCCAGGTGGACCCCACATAGCCTTTTCCTGAACAGAATTATGACTGTTACCCCAAGCCTGGTGTTTCTCTCCATCCTTCTCGGAATTTTGGGTCTTTGATGCACCCCAACCACCTCCAGTTTCTCCGTGTTGATTGGCCTGGGTAGATGCCCAGCCACCACCACCTTGGCTGTTGTTTTTACTCCATGGAACCCCACTTGGAGTTTCCAATGAAGACTTCTCTCCGCCATCATTACGACCTGAATTCCAAGACGATTTTTTCTCTTGAGAGTTCCATCCATTAGAACTTGTTCCAACAGATTTCTTTGAACCCCAATCATCAGAACTTGTTCTGACAGATTTCTTTGACCCCCAATCATCAGAACTTACAGGAGTTGTTTCTTTCGTAGACGAGCCTTCTTTCACCGGTCCCCATGAAGACTCAATCTTTCTTCCACTTTCAGATTCTAGACGCAAGGAACCTGCAAGTTGATTATCATCGCCATTATTTTTATTCTGCTTCCAGGAGGCAGTGTTAGGTGGACCCCACGTAGCCTTTTCCTGAACAGAATTATGAGTGTTACTCCAAGCCTGGTTTTTCTCTCCTTCCTTCTCGGAATCTTGGGTCTTTGATGCACCCCAACCAGCAGTCTTAGATGCTTCTTCTGGCCGTGACTGGTCTTTCTTGGTCCCCCACGAGCCATTACCCTTTGCCGAGTCCTGGCTCTTCGGTACATCCCAACTGGAAGACCCAGATCTATCTTCAGGCTGTGGTGGACCCCACATAGCCTTTTCCTGAACAGAATTATGAGTGTTACCCCAAGTCTGGTTTTTCTCTCCTTGCTTCTCGGAATCTTGGGTCTTTGATGCACCCCAACCAGCAGTCTTAGATGAGTCTTCTGGCAGTGACTGGTCTTTCTTGGTCCCCCAATTGGCCGAGCCATCACCCTTTGCCGAGTCCTGGTTCTTCGGTACATCCCAACTGGCGGACCCAGATCTATCTTCAGGCTGTGGTGGATCTTTCTTGGGTCCCCAATTGGCCCAACCATTACCCTCTGCTGACTTAGATCCCACATTCCACCCACTCTCCGAACTGCCACCTCCTTGTTCTTGAGAATGCATATCAAGTTCAATGATTTCCTCAAAAACAGCTTTATTCTCTTGATCAGGTGATAGAGCAGGCTCCATATGACTATCCTCCCAGTCAAACTCGTCAATATCTTCACCCAAACAGCCAGTCTCCATCCCTTCCTCGTTGGAGCTTCGAACCAAATGTAGAAAATTGTAAACATCAATCGGCTCCTTGTCCATTTCAATCTGACAGACACAGATAATTAGCAAAGAGAAAAATTTAAGCAGCAAATCCCTGGAACATGATCAAAGAGAAAATAAAATAAAATAATATTGAACACAAACATTAAAAATATAGAAATTAGAAAGCCAATGTGAAAACCTCCTTAGTGTCCCACAGGATTTCAAACTTGGTTCCTGTACCAACAGCAACACGCTTTCCCCAAGAGCACGATGCTACAATGCCTGCTAGGGAGTCCACATGACGTTTTTCAGAAGCCCTCTCGAAACACTTCCGGGGTGTCTGGCCAAGTAGAACCAAAAAAACACGAACCTTAATTACAAAATTCTCAGATGTAAAATACAGTATAATATTGTTTAATTAACCATTCCTTACATAGAGAGTTGCCTCAGTGAATGGCACTTGGGCACTTAGTGCACGACACAATGCCTTGATTCCGCTTATATTGAAACCAACCAAGTTTCCAGAGCAAGTCATGCTGCTAGCCAGGAGGATCAAATGCTCTTTAAGAACACCTCTCGTGACCAAAGTCACTGATGTTGAAAGGCGCTGCAATTAACATGAAATGAAAAACCTTTAAAATAATCAAAAATGATTGTTCTAAAAGGTAAAAAGAGCATCGCCATGTGTTGAAACATCACTAACACTGCTGCACTGAATTATTGTTTTTAAATATTGACCATTTGCTGAAATGTATAGGTCATTGTGTCATTGAGTGCCAGACTGCCGGTACCCATGCCCCAGGTTGGAAACCACTTAACAGTCGTGCGAAAATAAAATTAAAGCGAATAATCATGAACTTATGAATCCCGTAAATTCGTTGTTAGTTCAAAAGATGTTTACCTCAAATTTCATTCTAAAACTTGGAATTAGGATTGAATTCCAGAATTGAGCCAATTCCAGTCATTGGAAAACTGTCATTTGGAAATGGAATTGGCACAATTCCTCTCCAATTCCAAATTAGTTCAAAAAGTATTTCGCTCCAATTCTATTCTCACACTAGTCATTTCAATTTCAACCTCTTGTTACTTTGCCATAAACATGTCAAAGAAGTTGGCGGTTTGGTTTGGCTTTTACAGGTGGGGTCACATTAACCGGGTTTGATTGGGGTAAAAAAATGGAACAAAATTATTCTTACACTTTTTATTTAATATTTTTCACAATGATTGACGCAACAAATCTTTTCTTCTCAAGTTTTATGGCCGATTTCTTCCGTATCATCATCCATCATATTAAGAATTTTTATTTTTGTACCGTATTGTATTTTTTTCGTATTATTATATTTGCGATTAAATTTTAACCTCAAAAATTTGCTAGATTGGATTGGATCAGGAGGGCTAATATATAGTATCTTTGAATTTCTAAGTATCAATTCCCAGAGTTACCAAATATCACTGTGAAATCGAAATTCTGGAATTGACTTCCAAGAGTTGCCAAACAAGTTTGGATTTGGATTTGGAATTGAATCACAACATTTCAATTTTAAGAAATGGATACAAGGAAACAAAATCAATTCCTATTTCCCAAATGCAACCTAACAGAATAATGTGTCCACAAACTTTCACGAGTTAAGCAGAAAAGGTACAGAAGCTTCTAAAGTTAACTACACATCAAGCTAGCATTTATGGGTTGGTCAAGAGTAAAATACCACAGGACAAAACATCAGTCTGTCTTTAACGTTAGAGAAACTTTTCAACCCCCAAGAGGCGTTGAAGAATCTCAGCAAGCAGGCCAGAATCAGAAAGTAGATTTAAAGTTGGAAAACAAAAGAGACAAGAAAACAGGCACAACTTTGCAAGAGAGAGATAGAGAGACCACAAACTAATCAGAACTTGGTAGAGCTGTCAACAGATTGGGCGACTTGGGTTTGGGTCATAAGATCAATATTTTAGGTCTGGTTGGTGTCGAATTTTGAAAGATGTCGAACTGGATACTGAAAAGCAAGGACAGTACATAACATGTAAAAACCATAAAATGTTGAAAAAAAATTCTAAATTCACCAAAGAGACATATCACACATGTGAGCCTGTATAAGAAAAAAAACTGAAACTTTCAAAAATTTACAGAATAACATAAAGCCAATCAAAGAGAATAAGCAGTTCTACGCACCTGCACTGCCTGATCAAAGCCACAAGAAATTCCAAGTAGGTCTTGGATTTGTTTAATAGCATATGGGATGGAACGCCTTGTATCAACCAAATGAAAAATAGGAAGACAGCAATCAAGAACAATCCTCCATGCATCACCACTCTGCCGGATTGCCGTCTTCTCTAGAGTAACTTCCACGCCAAGTTCACCCTTTCTTTCACAAGGACTTTGCACCCAACTAGTCGTGCCAGGATTAATCCAGACAATGTTGACAGTAGATATTCGAGGATCACCTGCCAGAGCCGTATAAAGAACATTCAAACATGCAACAGTTTTTATGTCTTGGGTTAGAAAGTAGAAACACTGTAAAAAGCACGTACATAGAAAAGCTACCCAAATGGTACGAACAGAAGCATCGCAGAGATATCAATGACCAACACAACTTCTCATATGAGACATCTCATGATAAGATTATCATGAAACTGACCCATATTATTGGTTAGTACTTTCTTCAATTCTGGTTTCCTGGGTCAGTAGCTATACACTTGGGATTTAGTTGTATTGGGTCAGTCTCACATTATATAAAATTTGAGATCATCTCTAAGGAGATTAATCGAATTATCAACATAGTTAGGCAATGTACATCCAGATTAGTACCAAAAAGTCAGCAAGTCTCAAAATAACCCCCCAATTTGAAATATTTCACCCAAAGAGTTTAGTTTAGAAACACTAGCTAAGTTAAACCACATACTATATAAATAATATAAAATAGCTCTACAATGTTTTGTTTGTGAATAAGTTAACAAGGTTCCTCCGTCAGAGTCACCACACAACAGTAGTAGATGACCTATGGCACTTCCTCGTTTAATTGCTATGAGGTCAACAATTGTCCACTAGTTACAAGAACCAATTTCCAGCACTAATACAGTAAAGAAAACCACTCGCCCCAGAATGAAAATTAATATTGTTCGGTTGTTCATTCCCCAAATAGATGAGTATAACCATTTTGCAAGTCAATTGAAGATGGTAAGAGTAGCGAAACTGTGCATATCTTCTTTTTTTTGGAACCAACATATTGTCTTGCAATTACATAATGTACTACTGACATTTCCATTCTCAAAGAAAAAATTTACTACCATCACGTCCATCAGTTATCTACTAAGCAAGCCACTTTAAAGCTAACGCTCTGAAGAAGTTTGCATATACATTCAAGAGATTAAAAATACTACAGACTACTATAGGTCTACTAATATTTCTATATTTAGAAAACAAATATGTACTAATAATAATTAAGAATATGCACCACAAAATCACCACTAAGAAAGAATGACAGAAAACCACAATTATGCTCTAAGATCAAAAATGCATTGTCTTGCAATTATCTGGGTTCAAACACACATTTTGTGTTAAAGTAAAGCCAATTCAATGATGTACAACTTGTAGATAAATATTATTTATCAGACAATACTGCTTTCCGAACCCCTCATGGAAAGGGGAAAAAGGAAATTAACCATCTAACACAACCATTTATATGAGAAAGTATGAGACAATTCATTAACCTTAAAAATTAATTAAGAAACAAACGCATTCATGTTGAGGTCGCGTGTGAGACTGTCTCAGATTCTCCTGAACATTAATAGATAGAAGGCTCATCAATTTAAACTGAAAAATCAAAGGGAACATTATAAATACCTTTAATGACCGTGTCTAACAGAACAGGGCAGATCAAATCAGCCATGATGTGTGATATTTTCTCGATGTGTGGGTCAGCCATGTCTTCCCAGAAGAACTTCAAGCATGGCATATCAGTCCACCTACCTCCTGAAGTCGGGAATTGGCAGCACTCACTGACAACACAGACGCACATGCACAGAAAGAAATGTAAGTGTCCAGAAACTGGAATCAAACATAAGTACTTAACCGTTCATAAGTGGCCGTCTATGCCATGAATAGCAATGTAAGAACAGTGAAACTTTACTCCAACCCTCCGCGGATTCTAAAATGGCAGAGTAAAAGAAGAGGGAGGGGGGCGTGTCGGATACACGTCTGTGTTGTAACAACACAGCAAGGCTATTTCGGATGACCCACAATGAAAAGATAGCATCGAATGAATGCTACTTCACAGCATAAAAAAGTGTAACCAGGTTAGTGAGCCATTTAACTTCATTCCCTCGTAATCTAGAACGAAACACAGAAAAAATCAAGTCATTTAATTTACTTCGACATGCTTCATATAGTGCACTCTTGTTCGCTATTCACCTTAATACTCCGTTTATTTCACTCAATTAGCCCCAGAATTCAATATTATCCTCACATTGAAGGAAATACAGATTACTTCATAGCTGCGCTTACAATCTCAAGCAAAACCCATACCAAGACCTTCTTTCCTCAAGACATGACTGATGACAAAGCTTCAAGATCTATTCCTTTTCACTGTCATCAATAGTAAATGCCAGATAGAATGCAACCCACCAGACACAAACATAAAAAACAAGTAAGCTCCACAAGGGCCTGCCCAAAGACAGAATCTTAACTGCTGATGTAGAAGTGTTGTCAGAAGGGATAAGATCTAACAGAAAACTATATGGGAGCCTTCAGAAATGTCTATCAGAAAGCATGTTAAATTTATTTTTGAGGAGTAAAAACTAAAAACACAGTAATATATTAAGGAAAAATAGGACAAGATATTCTCAAAGTCAAAGAAGGAAAGAAGATAATACTTTTATCATAATTAATCCTCGAGAGCACACATAATGGGACCCAACAGATCATTTATCGAAGAGAGGGAATATGAAAAATAGCAGAGATCCATAACTTTCAGAAGTGAAATATAACCAGCACTGAAACTATTTAATTGGCAATGTGAAGCAAATTCACCTGACAGACAGAGACATCCTTTTAAAGCACTGACCATACTTCTTTTTCCTTCGTAAGACATTCACTTGCTCCTCACATTTCTGTAGTATGTCATGCGTACTGATCTTTGACTCCCTCAGTAAAGTCTACACAACTTTAAACTTGTTACTAAGTGAAAAAATATTGTTGACAAAAAAATGTTAGTATCATCCACAATTGCTCAGATACAGACCGCATTAAGATGAATATGACCAACAAGTCCTGATTCTATATCCGTGCTTCCAGGTTCAGCCTTTGGTCGTTTGTACCTGAATGCCGAAAGTATTAACCATGCAAGCATTATTAGAACAGAAATACTCATGTGTGAGTGGAGCACTAAGTACATTGCATTCTACTAATGGCATACAAGAAAACTCACACTCCAGAATGAGACAGAAAGTAACATGGCGTGAAAACAAGAGGGCGTCAGCATACAAGATGAGATAACAAAATATGAATTTTGACAGGAAACAAGTCTCTTGGGCAGATAAGGAAAGACTCACACTAAGTACATGTGTGTAACAGAGGAGCACTAAGTACATCGCATTCTACTAATCATATAATAGAACACTCACACTGAAGAAAGATACAGCAAGGAAAATGGCATAAAAAGAGGGGTCTCAGCATACAAGATGAGAAAAATAAAAATTAAAGTAATTTTAACAGGAAACTAGAGTCTCTTGGGCGGATTGACGGAAGAGTGAAAACATTAATTAATTTTGAAATGAAAATCTCAGCAGAAATTCAGATCCTAAAATTAAATATTCAGGGTGGACCAACAAAAACAACATTCCAACAACTCCCATCCGGAAAAAATAGAACACTAAAAAAATATGAGAAAGACCAAAATAAATAAGAAACAAGCAAAGCCAATTAGAAACAGAAATTACTCGATTAAAAATTCAACGGCAGCATCTCTTAGGCTAACTTTTTTCAGGTGATTCTTGACCACAAAGGATGCTTTTTCTTGACAGTACTTCCTTCCACAACTACAATCATTCAAATACAAGATAACACGCCGATCATTGAAGTCATTTCTGAAATTGGCTCGGCAGAACAGTATTTCCTTGAAGCAAAAGCAACATAAAAGAACAAATTAGAAAAGCTAAAATATACAAGAACTACTAAATAGCCCATTGAGTATTATATGCCAAGAAAAAGAAAAGCTATGAAGAATACCTTCATCAAATCCCAAGATGAATTGCTACTAGGAGAAGAATCGAGAACAGCCTTATATGCAGGATTAGACATGGCAGTGGCGGCCAAGACACCAACAGGCTCCCCAGCTGGAAAAAGACTTTGTGATGTCACCCCCTCAAGTCCGTATTCAAACTGAATAACTGAATTGCTACTGACATTTCTGACCGACCCATCATAGCATATAACAACATCTCTCAATACTGCCATCAGATTCTTGAAGAGTGTCCCGGGTTCAGCAAGCCCTTTCGACGAGCGAACAATCACCTCTCTGGTTGCAATCGAGTGAACCATCTCTTGATATGGATCCAACCCGCGGAAAAAACAACTCCTCACCAGCCCACATTCCTCAGAAGGGTACAAACAAGCAAAGGGATGCTTCGATTTAAAAAGGGACCCCACTTCCTCCACCAAACTCTTTGAATAAAATTTCCGCTTATCTGACAGCTGGAGCCCCAAAAAACCAATCTGTTGTACAATCTTATCAATAGCAGACTCGCTCCTTGAATCAATTAGATTTCCAAGTGCTGAAGATTTCAGAATGAAGTTCGATATGGGTACTTTAAGAAGTTTCATATAACTTTCAAATTGCAGCTGTATTAGTTCATTAAAAGATGATCTTAGCTGAAATAATAGAGGAGAAATCATTTCCTGGATCTGGGTCTGAATGCCTTCTAGTTCAGAAAAGGGTACGAAAAAATCACTCAAACTAACACTAAAGCCCTCAGAAAATATGTTTTCCATGAGAAGAGGCTGCAGAGAATCGAAGAAGTTAAGAGCTTGTTTCGGGCTTTTGCTAAAAAACAATGATGTCAGAATGTCACTGATGATGGAAGCAATAATATCCCGATTGAAATCTAACTTCAATATTTCACTTCCTCTAATCAACAATCTCTCACCCTGGCACTCGAATTGTGGAGGTAAAGCAGTCTGCAAGATTTGCTGAGCAGACCAACGAGGACCAGCGGAACACGCTTTACGAACTGCCGGAGATGGCAAAGAGGTCGATGAATGCATAACCAACTGTTGGGCCGATGCTTTGTCCATAAAATAGATATTAAAAATCATTTTCAATGATAACAATGCGTCAGTTGCAAGCTGTAAATTGAGGTTGCCACTGTGCGAGCTTAACAATTGTTTATCAACCGAGAAGAGCTCTAGAACTTCAGCTCTAGCAGACAGTGACTGAGGGTAGAACAGGTGAACACAATCACCATCAAAATCCGCAGCAAGTGGACCACACATCAGCGGATTAATTTTAACTACATGGTCATCATGAATATAAACACGCAAAGCTTGCAAAGAATGCTTATGAGTGGTAGGAGGTCGGTTGATGAAGACAACGTCCCCGTCCATAATCCTCCTATGAACAACTTGTCCAATCCTAAGAAAGGTATGACCCTTTGACCCCTCCTTCAAGGAATACGTTGCCGATCCATCCCTAAAAGTAAGGCACAAATTATTATCCACGAGACGTTGCAAATACTGTATATTGTGAACATTCACTCTCTCCTCAAATGTCATCTTCTGTGCTATTTCAGATGGAATACCAACTTCATTCACTGGTCTAAAAGCATCTCCAGTAATCACGGAACGTGAAGAGAAACCAGATCCCTTGCTAATAAAAAGAGTTCTCATTTTTTCGAGCCAAGCTTTTGTAGATGAACTACTTGCTTCTTTGCTTACTCCAAATCGTTTGTCCCCATCACGTGCAGCCTTTTCAAACACAAATAAATGTACATTTAGAATGACGAACTAGATATACTCCTGACACAAAATTCAACAATCATATAACAGAAGTGTCATCACAAAATTAATGCAAACAAAATGACACTTCTTATTTTGTTCCGATTTTTCATTTCATTGTTCTTCTTTTTCTGCGAAATTCGCATCTCTTTATTATCCTCTATCCCAATGTTTTCTCAAACTCCTTGCCTGTTGTCCCTCATATTTAATTCTGCTCTTTGCCTTGCCTATTAGCCCTCTTTTACAAATTAATCAGAATGTAGTCCTATAACTCATGCACTCCCATTTAGAACTTTTAACACCCTTCACATTATTTTTCCTTAGGTTTTTTCTACTGTCTTATCCCTATCTTTCACACACTCGCTTTTTCCTGCTTACACTATTTAATTCCTTCTTATACTTGTTTCACTTTTCATGGTGACAATTCCCTGTGATGGTTTGTGTTAGCTGACCCTAAACCATTCTAGGGTAAGGCTTTGTTTATTGTTAGTTTGTTACTGAAGTGTCACCATAAATCACATAAAAGTAAAAAAATATTAAATACAAAACGGTGGATTAATTTTTGTTAGTATTGTCTCAACAATACACTAATTACAGTTTACAGTGACAAAGCTCCAAGCCTAAAACAATTTCAATTCTACGCAAAAATAAATAAAAAAATAAATGGAGTATCTAGTAATCTAACCTTGCTGGTCCCTCTCACATCAAGATAATGTGAAACAGCTATCTGAAGGTCATTGGCTTCCACTTCATGTGCTTCAAAATTTGGTTCGCCAGACCGCGAACTCCTAATGATATCAATTTGCCTGAGCACCTTTTTCAGCATAGATGAACAAAGATCCTGGAACCCATTTAAAGAAATATAATTAAAAAATCAGAATTACAAGTGTATTACATTGTGCTGCTAAATCACAAAAAATGCCATGTGACTCACCGAGGACATTACACTAACTCCGTCTGACACATCTGGAACAGATAAACAGTTAGGAGGCACTGGTAAATAAGTTAAAATATAACCATCTTGAGCGAAGTATCCTTTCTTCGCAAGCTTTCTTTTGGTCTCCTCACGTAGTTTCTTCAGCATCGCTAATACCTTTTTAATGGTACAAACACAAACAACAAAATATTCAGAGCTCCAGCACACCTCAAGAAAATAAGCACCATGCATCAATCTTATAAGCACAAGTCAATGGCAACTTGTGGGTTTAAAATTGAGAAAAGTGAACCCAGAAAACAGTGCTATTTATGATTTGCAGACACAGCTTATGAAACGAAATACGGAGCAGATGAAACAAGTGAATTTGACAAGTAGAAACAAAGAAGTGGGCAGTAAGTAAAGATTTATAGTCTGATTGCATCACAGAAAGCTTTCAAAGATAATGCCACAACAAGATATAAGAAGCTACCGAAGATGTCTTAGCCTAGTGGTTAAGGCGTATTGTGGACAATGGGTCCCAAGTTCGAATCCCCTCCCCCTAAAGTGTAATGCCCTTGTGGCTCATTTGACACCAAAAAAAAACAAGATATAAGAAGCGTGGGAGGATGGAGAAACACTACAGGTAAAGACCACAATAGTCTCAAAAGGTAAACTCATAATGAAAGAAGTACACACTTTCAAAGACTAAGTGCTGTTTAAAGTTAGCGTGTTTTAGCTACAGTACTTTACTACATCATCACTGAAGACATACCTCGGAAGCCAGCAAGGTTCTAGAAGAACCATCCCCATATTTGTAGCCAAATCTTCCGAGAAAGCTCCAAGCAGCATCATGTACTCTCGACCTGCCCGGTATTTTTAGCTCAAGGAATGATGCCCCATCATTGCTCTTCACTTCCTTGATAGAGACATGAGAAGCTTCCTATGCAAAAGAAACAAATCGAGAATAATAAACAAAAATAATACATGATTGTTTTATGCATACATCATCAAACAATCAGGACATGGAAATTACTTATTTTTAAGTCTAATCAATCTCCACAAGCATAAACTATCGCACTCGCAAGTGCCTTGTGACCATGAAATCTACAGCATATGCGGTAAGACTATTTTGAAGATAGAAAGCACAAGTCTAATTTCAGGAAACTAAATAATTCAAAGATCACCATAGTACAACATTCACAAGATGACAATGATTTGTCTTAAAATCTACTGCAGAAAACTTGCACAGTTGCATATCAAAGGAGAAGTGATACATGAAAAATATGTCATGTATCGTAGTTCTAATAGGACTAGTTATTAGTTATCTTTATCTAGTAGAAGTAAAATAAAATAAGGCAATTATTGTGCCATTAGAAATCTACTAGTTGCAAGAATAAGGAGCCGGGTAAAATATGTTTTCCTACTCCCAGTACGTACGTCATTAGAAACTACAAGTAGGATTGTTGTATTTCAATTTTATTCATTCAAGTTTGATTAATAAAATTTAGAAAACTCGAGCAAGTTTTGATCATAAATTCTCGATTTGAAGGTACTTCAAATCCCGTTTAAGGCTAGATTTGTGTTTAGTTTTAAACAATCCCATTGACTCGAAGTCTAGGCAGACTTTTAGTCATTGAAAATATCATCTCGTTCGTTCATCTTTGAAGGCATGGGTTTGAGACCCATAATCAACATCGTTATTTTATTTAAATCGCTTCCGTAATCAGATCAAGAAGCCTCTTCATAAACACTTGTACTCTCACAGAAGCGAAGGTTTTGGCATTTAGACCATATTAAGTTTCAGCAAGTGGATCAAAATGCATTAATCAAGAACACTTATACTTTCCTGTTACTCATATTTCAACAATTCCCATACCTGCCCTTTCAAATTGAAACAAAATAAGTGTCTTTTAAGTTTATGTAAAACCATCAGAACTCCCATTCAATAGCTTGGTTTTCAATGATTGCAAGGAAAAATAGTTTTGAAGGGTGTGAGTTTGAGAGGAGCAACAAGGACACAAGAACGCACGGCGATGGGGCATTGAAAAAACGCATACTATTTTGACCAAAAAAATGTATTTTCAAAATAAAATATAATGCAGCGGTACCACTTCTTTGACCCTCAAAGAAGACTAACATGTAAAGAGGTAAAATTAGATATAATGGAGCACAACGAACGGCATGATAAGAGATTTAAAAGAAAAATATGCAAATTGTATAATGGAATGTCTCATTAGCTAAAGGCGCCACAATGTGTATTGGCTAGTGCCTCAGTGGGCCTTCCGTTGAGGCTTTTAAACTTCTATCAGGGAAATCATAACCTTCTTGCAGTCAAATAAAAGAAACCAAAATTTCTCAAAGGAAAATTCTTCAAAATGAACACAGAAGAATCGGAGGTCAAAAAGACGAAGTGATATATTGACGAAGAACGTGATAGGAGAAAAACACGCAATATCTATTATAAGGAACATTAAAGCAGCAACTTAAAATTTGCAAGACATCCACTTTTCAGAATTTTTTACTTTTAAAAATTAGAAAGCAAATCAACTCAGAAAGATCAGTGGAATGTGGAGGTAAAAAATGACGTGTCTCAACTTACTTCACAGCATGCTGACAGCAATCTCTCCATGACGCCATTGTTCTTCGACGGTACCTGCAAAAAATACAGAAAAAAAAAATCAAGAAAACACCACACAAGAGAGGCAAGTCCATGATACTCACTACAAGCATATGAATACAACCCCATTTGGTTTAATCACAGTGAACTCAAATCAATTATTTGCTCTGTTTTATCCTTCTCCGTGATTGTACAGACTATTTTGAGTAAACGCATATGACTATCAATTGCAAATGCTCGAGCATGCATTAGAAAGCTCCAAGCAGATACTTAGAAAGAAAAAAAAAAGCTCCAATCAAATGCCACCGTTTTACTAGCTCTAGCATTCTAGAAATAGAATATTATTAAGCATTGTCCCTTCGTCAGCCATCATGTAGAGACACTTGACGGATTGACTCTATGATTCTGGTTATTATCAAGAGAATAAAAGTAAGAAACAATGAACCAACACATGCACAGTCATAAAAGAAAATCCTTGAAAGTACAGCCTTACAGGACACTAAAACAGAGACAAAGCAAGAAATAAACATATTTCTGATCATGGTATCAAATTATCGAGCAAGGTTAGAATATCAAACCAGTTTTTATTTTAAAAGAGATAGGTACAAACTCATCTGCGGCTACGATTCTAAATGTTTCGACTTTCAAACTATCAGACTACAAAGGAATTCATCATAACAATAATACAATATGGTACCTACTACCCTCAAACTAGATAAGGAAACATAACAGTTGACACAACTTAGATGTTGTGACTGATGATGTCTCATGTCCACTCAATGAATAATCCATTCTAGCGAACAAAATTACATGAGATGATCTGGTATATTGAAAAATAAAAATTATGCTCCCTCCCATTTTTTTCTTCCCACTACCTTTTACACAATCTTTAAGAAAAATGTTCAAAAGACCAAACTACCCCTCTTAGACTCTTAACCCCTCCAAGTCTCTTATACATCCTCACCAAATCACCAGACACCCTCACAGGCACTCCCCTCCCCATCACCGTCAGGCCACCGACCTTCCACACACGAATAACCACCGTCCTTCCACCCGAACCCACACCAACCACCACTACCACACGCCACACCAACAACCATCATCCTTCCGACCGACTCTACACCAAACGCCGTCATCGTCCCATCCGAGCGACACCTACAATATCAACCAAGGCTACCAACTCTGCACCACAACCTTGATGGTTGACCAGATCTGAGATATCAGAGGAGTGAGGCAATGGTGGTGATGAGGAGCGCAGAGGTGGGAAAGAATTGAGCTGAAGGTGGTTTTGAAAAGCGTGGTGGTAGGAGTGCGGCGAGGGAGGTGGTATAAGATGGGGTGGAGGAAAGTGCGGCGAGGATGGTGGTGTGGAGGCGTGGTGTTGAAGGAGAGAGGTCGGAGATCTTGGTGGTTGTAGATGAAGATGGCGGTAGCTGGTTTCGTGGTGAAAGAAGTGTGGGTACGATGTTGGTTGGAATACTTTGTGGTGGGTGCCTGGGTGATTAATGTGGTGGGTAATTAGGTTAAGGTAAGTAATTGTATGTTAGTAATATTAAATGGGATTAAAAGCTGAATAAATATGATTAGGTTTAACAAAACTGTGATGTTAAGTGTGTAAAGTGAATGGTAGTTTTGGTAATTCGAATATGTTCATTGGGATATTTTGGTAAAATGACCCAAAAAAATTGCCAAAAGAGGAACGTTAGAGATGTGGGAAGAGATATTGCCAAAAAGGGAAAGTGACAAGATAATAGAAAATGAGAGTGAGTACATTCCAACCCAGTTATATTGTCTCCAATTGTCTTTACCCAACATATTTTCAACAATTTACAAATATTTTCAACAAGTTGCAATAGCTACAAGCCTTTACAAATGAAAATATGAAAATAATTGTTTTGAGAAATAAAACAAGTCAAATTTTACACCATATCATTACACATGTATTAGGAGAAATTAATGGTCAAAGTTGACATTGGTTGGTTGGCCAACAAAAAAAAAGTGAGGATTAAATTTGGGATGGAGGTAATACAATAATACGAATAAAAACAAAGTTATAACAGAAGCAAGAGTCGCCTTAAATTTCTTGAATACTATTTTGACTATCAAACATTTATCTGTCATAACATTAACGTAAAGCAATACTTGGGGGTGGGGCTGAAATCTGAAGAAAAAGTAGAAGAAAAATAGAAAGAAAGTCGTAGAATTATAGTGTTTACATACCTTACTAGTCTTCATCTTTAAACATTTAAGACAAATCAAACTAAGCATCCGCTTCAATTCACTGATGTGAGATGGATGATAAACTGGTATGGGTAACTCAATGTATCCAAAGTGCCCTGAAAAAGGAACCCATGAATCAAACCACTCTGCCCTGCCAAAAAGTAACACCACTTGTGTTTTCCCCAACATATCTGACTGACACTCGGCTCAGAACTTCCATTTCATGCCCAAAACTATACATTATTATGAAATAGGTGCCAACGCACCAACGTATCAAATGTGCCACCATGCACAGCATCAAGCATAATATCAAGAGCAACATAAACTCTCTAAAGAATCCATCTTAATCTTGATATAATTTTACATACCGGAAGGCATAGTGGCATAAATATATCAAAATAGAATCAGCATACCTTCACACTTTCCCGGTTCTGCGGTACCACAAGATTCACATTTCCCAGTTTCCAACGGCAGGCCAAGGAAAGGATTTGCCAGCTGACTAGCATGGCTAATTGGGCAATCACTGATGGACGATGTACGCTGCAAACGAAATAGTGCAATGATTATGATATGCAGATCACTAAAAGCCGCAGTTGCATTAGAGAACATAAACACTAGAAAAAGATCATAAGGCATGGATATGTATGCACAAAAGAGAATAAAGGCAATCTGCCACCTCTCAAAAGACAGACAGCACAAAAACATAGAAGAATTTTTCATTTCCAGTCCAGCCAGAGACTATTCTTCGGCTTCTATGTTAATTGCGTGTGTTATAGTGTAAGTAGCTCTCAGTTGATGAAATACTTTCTGTAAATTAATTCACTTACCTGGGACTTCATACATCACACATTCACCTTATAATTAAAAAACCAACTTTTTTTACCCTAGGTCCCTAGTGTTTGCAATCAATTTTAGCCGTCACTCGCCTATTCAATTTCTCTCTCTTCATAAACATTCAACTTTTTAATCTTCAGAACATTCTTTTCTTTCTCCGACATTCTCATCTTCTTGTCAAATTATCTATTACTACCCACTACCCAGATGCTTTCAGCCAAGACTTCACTCTTGTCTTATTAATCACCTTGGAATACTAAGGAGCTTTGGTTGACAGCAATAAGGTGGCATCATAGAAGCAGAGCACTCGAGTTCAAGGACTGCAAAACCCACACGGTAAAATTGACTCATGAATGTCATTCCCAATTTTCAAATCTAAACTATCATGCTAGCGATTTCGACCATATCCTGGTATAATTCGAGTGGCTGTCCGTTTTCTATTGCATGTCAGACAACAGCGCTTGCGGCCGAAATATCTGTGGGCTGGAGATTACGGGTAATGGGTAGATATTTTCATCAAATCTTGTGAAGTTACTGGGTTTAATTGTTCCATGATTGTTATGGGTTATAAAAACATTTGTATTATAAAGCAAAAGCTTTTGTTCTAATACAATTAAATTCCAATAATCGGATATAAGATATCCAGACTAGTAGATCCAAATAAGTTTGAATGCCGAATGTCCAAAATCGTCCATATAGAATATTTTAGTTTTGTATATGTATATGCGAACCAAAACTTGACTCAGTTCAGATATCTGATTCATGCTCATTGTTACTTCGAGGCAATGGGTTAATATTATCATTATATCTTAGCAAACAGAGTAAAGATGACATCTTCACAACCTTGAGTTCAACAAATATCGAAGACAAGCTTTCCAAATAAATGAAGCGTCCAATTATTGAACCCCAAAGTTGGGAAGATGGATAGGGTAAAAGTAGGTTATACAAACCATGTATGATATATTGTACTCCCTCCTATTTTTTGGAATTGCACATTTGCTTTTGCAAACATTTAAACAGACCGAGTGGGATATACAAGTAGTAAGGGTAATAGAGAAATGATGAGGTTAATTGAAGAGGAATGTGCTATTTTTATTCAAATTGCAAGGGTAAAAGATAAATTTAGATCCAAAACTTTGCCAAAAAAAATTAGTAACTCTATTGAAAAGGCCACGAAATGAAAATGGAAAAATTCAGAGAGTAAGGGGAAGTCTAACATATATCCAATAATTGGTTTTTTCCAACCAGATGAAACTTTCCATATAATTAAAACTTAATAGATGGGCACGAAATGAAAATGGAAAAATTCAGAGAGTAGGGGGAAGTCTAACATATATCCAATAATTGGTTTTTTCCAACCAGATGAAACTTTCCATATAATTAAAACTTAATAGATTGGAAGCCACAGGAGCAGTAATCTTGACGACGACGACCACAACAACAACAACAACAACAAATGGAATTTTCAAACTAGTACACATCCACTGCTCTTCAGGAATACCGATCAGCCTAAGTCACAAATCTTGAACACATCACATTGAAGAGTGGATGCACCCTTGTCTCACAACTTTTCTAGCATATAACAAAAGAATTTGAACTGTGTACCAAGTCGCAATTTGAGTATTATTCTTCCTAGTTCCATCTCCAGCAAAATCATTTTTTAACTTACATTGGAACATAGGAATCCCAAATGCATAAGTAAACAAGTTCAAAGTAGAAAAGACTGATCTTGAAAGAGATGTCATAAAAGATAATACAATTGCAAACACCAAAGAATGAGCTTCCAGACCCTAATATCATCTTTCACGCCAAGCGAACAGTATCCAATGTCATAAACAAGGCAACAACGCATTCATTTCCCACATTTTAGGAGACGGTAGCAAACATATACTCATAGAAACTAAAGAGGGTGGGATTATGTAAGCTAGAAAGACCATAGATATAGGCAATAAAATAGCAAAACATACATCAATTTTCCACCTATCTTCTCAAACTAGCATGTTCTCCATTCCTTACCTTACTTATAATCAAAATCATCTATTAGTTTAAAATATTGGAAACAAATTACCAAGGAGAGGCTACACGTTTGCGCACCATCTGACCCATATCAAAACCAACTTTGGATTTTGGCCTATACACACCATCCCACCTAAAAAAAGTTACTATAGATCCTCAATCTTATCATGAAGAAATGAAACTTCAATGACTTTGTGTGAATGTGCCCATGTGCAGCAATTATAGGTATAGGATAATGGATCACGTGCCCATTGTCGTCAAACCAAAGAGATTAATTCTTGGTTGCTCTCATTTAGCTATTTGGAAATATTACAAGAAAACCATAGCTAATTTAAATCCAGCACCTAAACACATCACCTTTATATTTTTTTCCCAACTTTAATTAAGAAAATGAAAGGAATCTACTACTTCAGTGATTTATTTAGCCACAAAACTCCCGGTCCTTTTTAAAAAATACTTGCTTTTTACTGTATCTTTTAACAACTAAATCATTAAAAATTGCTCCCAATGATTCCCTTCAAGGGAGAGCCGTGATGCAACCACTTCTGCTTCTTTAAACAACTAAATTCCTTACAAACTATTCCAGTAAATCATCAATTCTTATCCCGCGTTTTCCACCATCCATCAACAGGCACATATTCTTAAACAATGGTGACCATGCATCCACTAAGAAAATAATTGAGAGATACTCATTATAGTGACTTAAAATCACTACTGAATCCCACACCTTGCAGTCGGGTTCTCAACCTACAACAACCAGCTAAAAACAATTTCATATTCATTTATCAAGATATTGTCTCCACGGTCTTTTGGAAACTCGATTTTTTTCCATTATACATTGCTCTTGCATTTGTTATGTAAGCCTATCCATCATATGACTCACGAAAAATAAGAAGTTGATAGCTAAAAGCTCAGCCGTCGCCCTTGTCCAAGGCTTATGACCTAGACACCTAGTTACTTTATTTGGTAAAAATTGCACAAAGAGATCCATATAAAAAATCGCTTATATAGTAGAGCATCAAGATAATAATTTTGTTAGCATATGTAGTCGAGGATCAAAATTAGCCATGCAAAAAAGATACAGGAATGACGACCCCAATATCAATCAGATGTTGAAGACCGTGTTATGATGAGACAACTAAGACATGAGGCATAATTTGACACTTATGAGGGATTCACACACTCTCACTCTCTCAGTATCAAGTTATCCATAATCCCTCCGTTTACAAAATCTTTCGATGTCCATGGACCCTCATGGTAATCTATATGAAACAGCTAATCAAATAGCATATTTCAGGAACTAAAAGAAGCTAAGTACAAGACACCAAACCAAGACTGCAGTTTCTACATGATCTCTCCATCAAAAGGCAATGAATTAAAAAATCTAAGATCAGCGTGGGAGAAAAAGCAGAAAAAACAGATAAAAAAAAAAAAAAAAAAAAAAAAAAAAAAAAAAAAAAAAATTCCCAACATGTAAGTTGTAGCAGTTAGAACATGTTACAAATGAACGAAAAGAGCTGCATGCTCACAATTTCATGATGGCTTGCCAAGCCAAACTGAATTCCGACTATCTCTCCATCAGCAGCCGATGAAGTCCCACTTTCTTCAGTCTCCTGAAAAGCAAGATACAGTAGAAACAAAATGAAATAAATCGAAAGAAATAAGAGAAAAAGCAAGAAAGGCGACAAATGGAAACAAGATCTTGAGCAATCAGAAACTATAAAAGACCAACATTGCAGAAATTCGTCAAAAAATCGTCAAAAAATGAAAACTTGCAAAGAGAAAACCTAAACTTTGAACAAAATTGAAGAAAAACAGACATATATCTTAAAGTTTAAACCACATTCACTCATTTTCACTAAAAAAAACAAAAGGGTCAACCGATAATAAGATGAAAATAAACAACACACCAAAATTCAAAATTTATACAGAAAACCTAAAGTTTGAACAAAAAAATTATATATAATCAAAGAGATGAAAGAAAGACGAAGAAATTCCAACAGCCAAAAGAAATACTTGAAGAAAAAAAGGTAACATTGCAGAAATTCGTGAGAAACATGAGATTAAATGAGAGAAATTGTACATGCAGAATAAACTCAAAAAAATATATATATATAAAATCGAAGGCAAAAGGGAATGCAAAATTAAAGTTAGGGTGTCTCACCAAAATCATAAGGGCTCCTTGTTAAAACCCAGAAGAAGACGAATGTTAGACACAAAGTGAGAGTGGAGAAAAAAAGGATCCTAGAGGTTTTTAGAATGAATGATGAATGTACGACTGACTACTCACTCAGTGATTTTGCATTTTATTTGTTGGGCTGTGCCGCTGTGTGTGTCTCTGGACTCTCTGCCTCTTTAGTAGGTGGTGCTATTGTACTTCTATTATGTTGGAAATGTCCATTATGGGTCTGCTTTCTGGATTTCACTCCTTTCAGTCAACCTTCATCTAGGGTAGCGTGCTAGGGGTATTTTCGTATATATATAATCAAATGCAGATGCCATATTCACACATCCGTAATTTAAATGAGAAAAAAAGAAAAAAAATACATTGTTATTTGTTTATAAGGAGTGAGACTCATACCGTAATACGGATGCTTATGGATGGGATAATGTATAGAGTTCAAGGTGAGTTTGACATGAGTGAATAGTAATAAACAAATAATAAAAGTTAGTGAAAATTGATGTAGAGTCTTCAGAATGACCAATAATCTTACCCTTATTATCTCACCCTTGCTCATTTATTAATATTTTTTGTCATCCGTACATCTGCCCTTATATCCACTGATAGGGGTGAGCAAAACCGGATATCCGATACGGTTTTAGAAACCGTATCGGATATCCGGTTTTTTAAATCTCCTTTTTTAGTATCCTTATCCGA
>VHZZ01012944.1:2979-15570 GCA_009801015.1 Silene noctiflora | reverse complement strand
AAGAGTGTCGTAATAGAGTAATAGCATAATCAATAATATGATAGTCCATACAAATAATTGAGAAAGAAAAACTTCATATTACCATTCTTAAACATCATCAAAACCAACTAATTTATGTAGAATTTGATTTACACGATAGCCCTAATAGCATAATTAACATTTCTACTTCTAAAAGGAAGATGGTGATTGATGAATAATTAAGAGAATTACCTATCAAAGTAGTTTGAGGGCGGTGAATGACGTCGGAGCCGGAGGTGGTGACCTGCCGGAGTGACGACGACAATAAAGGTGGCTGGGGTGATGAAGAAGTTATTTGTGAACTTGGTGCGCTGGAGTCGTGATACTGATTTGTGAAACTGGCGCTTTAGTTGTTTTTTTTTTTCCTTTTTTTGGGTTGGGCTCAAGCCCAGACAGCCCTAGGGCTGAATCCGCCCCTGCATACAACACACAAAATTACAACTTGGATGACCTTTCATAGTCCATATAATCAACCGAGAAGGCTTGCTTAAGACAGTTTCTGTTTTAAATCTTAAAAAGGATTAAATACTACTACGTATCCTAATAGATGCGAAATAATCTACAAAACTTTTGACATTTACTTAGCAATTTGCCATTTAATTTAGTACGGGTATGTATTTGACCCGTGTTAAGGTTTAAAACGAAGAACTCCGTTTTAAACAAGAATTTGTGTAAACCGAGGCATATACACTGATCGACCGAGAGGCGAGAGGCGAGAGGCGAGAGGCCAGATACAAGAGCAGCAGAAGTGAGATGTGTAAGGAATACGTTCCCACATCCCACAAGGTCCAAGTCCCAGTGACCATGTGTGACCCCATCTCAATTCTCAACACCCCCTCCGGCCCTCCCCTGCAATTTTCTGCATTAATATCATTGCCTCTTTCCCTTTCATCTCTTCTTCCTTACTTAAATTCCTTTTTAGTGAAACTATACTCACTTATTATTCCTCTTTCCCTTTTACTCATAGTCTCGTACCCTTTTTCCCTCTCTAGATCTCATTACTCATCACCTCCTTCCTACTCTTATCTGACATTCAGTACCATAATTACAAGCTTTTTCAGGCTTTATTCATGGCTCCACTTCCTCATTTCTTGAGGTTAAATAAGTTACTTCTCCTCTCATTGTTTGCTTTCACTCTTTTCGCTTCCTTTTTCTTTGTTTTCTCCGCATCACACTCTCACTCCCACTCCCACTCCCACTCACTACATTCTCATGTTTTTCTTGGTAGAAGACATTTACTTGCTAACAAAAATATTCTAGATAATGATAATGATAATGGTGATGATTTTCTTGGAGAAGTTGTTCCTAGAAAAAAGAAATCCTCACTTTCTGATGCACCAATTAAGAAGAAATCTCCTCCTCCTGAAAAGAAGAAGAAATCATTATCTAATGATGAAAGTCAGTTAGAGAATCCTGTCAAGAAGAAAAAGTCTTCTTTTTCTTTTGATGATGATAATGATGGAGAAGTTGAAAAACCCAAGAAAAAGAAATCATCAAATTCAGAGAATGCTGAAAAACTAGTACAGAATAACAAGAAATCATCATCATCTTCTTCTTTATCTTCTTCAATATCCTCAAAGAATCAAACCAAGATTACTAAGGCTAAGGCATCAACATCTAGTTCGAGTTCAAGTTCTACTTCATCCAAAAAAGATGAAACCAAGCTCACTAAGCCTAATTTATCATCATCAGCAACAACCTCGTCGAAAAACAAAACCAAACTAATCAAGCCCACATCAAAAAGTGTTGATAATTCTTCTTCCTCAAACTCAAACTCCAACTCAAAAACTCCCACTATCAACACTAAACTCAAGCTTGATAAGCTCAATTCCACAAAACCCATCACCAAAAAGCCCTTAGATCTACTCAAATCAAACTCCGCCGCTAAAAACAAAACCAAATCATCCACCACCACCAATAAATCAGTGGATAAAACTACCAAGCAAAAAAGTCAGAATCAGGATCAGAAGCGAAAATCCCTGTCCCCGCCATCCTGGACATACCAGGACAACAACGACGAGGATGACGATTTAGTATCAGAATTCAGAGATTTACCCATCAAATTCCACCAATCATTCATCCCAGATTTACATCGAATCTCAACAACCTCAAAAGTTTACCTCACCAAATACAACAAAGAATTCACCAAAGGATTCAAACCCTACGTGGGTAACAAATATGCACCATCATTAGCAACAGCAATCTCATGCATTTTCATAATAGTCCCATTTTTACTGGTATCCTTGGTTTTTAACCGCATTAAAGCCTACTTCTCCCTCCAAAAACTCATCATATTCATCCAAATTTACCTCTCAATTTACTTCTCAATCCTATGTTTTTCCTCACTAATCACAGGATTAGAACCCCTTAGATTTTTCTATGCAACATCACAATCAACATACATATGGCTACAAGTGTTGCAAACACTAGCATATGTCTTGTATTTGTTGTTATTGTTGATGTACCTTGTACTTGTGTTCTCTACTGAGACTGAATTGGGCCAGAAATTCTTGGGGTTGGCCCAAACTTTAGTGGCCTTTGCTGTTGGGCTGCATTATTATATGACGGTGTTTCATAGGGTGGTGTTACATCAGCCTCCTAAGACTAATTGGAAAATTCACGGGATTTATGCCACGTGTTTTCTTGTGATTTGTATGTTTGCTGGTGCTGAGCGTAGAAAGAAAGCTTATCTCGTGGAAGGAACTGAAGAAGCCAAAACTAGCTAGATCTATTTGCTTCTTTTTTTTTTTTTTTTTTTTTTTTTTTTTTTTACTCAAATATTCATTTTACTTTTATATATTTATTATAGATTATAATTAGGTAGAGAGTATAAAACCAATGATTTGTCTTTTTTGTTCCAATTTTTATTTATTGCAGGAATAAGATCTTAAACTCAAATCATAATTGTAATCAAATGGTTTAGTTTTTTTCCTTATTTGCGTAAAAGTCACCAAAATAATGGATCATTTTTTTTAATTGTAATCAAATACAGTGTAATATTCAGAGTCTATTATCTTCTTCATTAAACTATGAGAAATGCTACCTGTCTTTTCTTTTCAACCTTGTCTACCATTTTCGTAACTTGTTAAACTAATACAAAGTATATTTTAGTTTAATGATAGATTACTATATTACTTGGGATTGCTAGCAAGTAGAGTACTCCGTAAAATAGAGGACGAGAAACGTGTAAGTAACTAAATACTAACTCCATTAGTAGGTACTTAAATTGAAGGGTAAACCGCACCAAAGATCACTTCAACTAAAGGGTAAACCGGAGATCATTTATGAGGAGCCAGTGGGGTTACTAGTTTTTGATCTCAAGTGGTTTAGGGTGTCACTATTCGAAAGGTAAGCATAAAGTGTCCAAGCTAAGACTTAGAAACGGTGAGGATATCAGCACGGGTCCAGGCCTCGGCTGCTCTTGGCAGTTGGCACCGAGCATGCCTTAGCCGTTTGGACATGATGTAATTTATGTCTTATGCTTACGGGCCTTAGCAGGAATCTTAGGAGCTTTGCGCTTAGATTTGGGCCAAATAATTTGGGCCTAATTTGTGTGCAGCATCACGAATGTAACTTAAAAACCCAAACCAAATTCAACCGTGTCTACAACCTACTTACGTTGAAATAATGACTTATATCGTAAAATATTTCAAGAACATGCCTAAATTGAAAAAAAAAATGAAATAACTAAAGAGTAATAAATAGAAAACCGTTATTATAATTAACAACAACTTGGTTCAAAATCATTGGTGAAGTGAGTTGTTAGTCTAGTCTATGACTCTATAAGAACCAATATGCCCGGCCCGTATTATTCACAAGGACTGTCAGACAGGGTTACCTAATTCGCTAACATATGGTGCGTATTGTGAATTGATACGCGTGTATTAATTCGCAATTCGTTTTCAAATTAATTCGCACTAATTCGCGAATTATATAAAAACAAGCGAATTCTAAAAGTTTAATTCATGTCTTAATTCGCACTAATTCGCGAATTATATATAAAAATTAATGAGTTTTAAAAGTCCAATTCGTGTATTAAAAACTAAAAATTCAATATAATATGATCAACTTCAAAGATCATCAAAGGGAAAGGAGAAGAACATGTATGAGTAGACTAGCAACTTAATCTTATTTTGGTGTTTTGTCTGGTTTCGTCACTTTGTGTTTACTTAAGAAACCAGAAAAATATGATCAGTAGACTTATTTTGGTGGTTCTGTGACTTTGTAATGCTGAATTGCTGATCTTTATGCAATGAACATTTTGTTTTTTTGTTATTATCATCAAGTAAATGAAGCGTACTAGTAATTATGAATTCGCGAATTTCTTTTTTTGGTAATACATTGCGTATTCAATTCCCTATTTTGAGTGAATTGCGAATTTGAATTGCGAATTCGAATTATGTGTATTATGAATTCAACAACCCTATTGTCAGGTCTAGCAGTATTCTAGCCTTGGTCAAACATTAGGGCCAACTCGATCCGCCCGGACACGACCAATCTATAACACCCCAATTATCCGGCAAAGTTAATCGAAGCATTACCATCTCGGTTTCCCGAGGTAGTGTTTTGGAGATACAATAAAAAAGCCTTTATTATAAATAACGGTTTATTAAATTACATAAATGTAAACAAATGAATACAATTCATACTACTACGACCCACTAAGAAGACTATCTCATGCTGACTCGACTTCAAGTTCAAAGCGCAGCCCAAAACCCGATCACGTCAACAAGCAAAACCTGTACTCAACCTGCTCCTCATATGATCGGAAATATCATATGGATCGACACAGGTCACCCCGGAAATAGGTGACAATTTACACAAACACACAACACGTCAGTTTCAATAAATAATATGAGACACGACCTACGAATGTGATTATGCAATACGACAATGAAATACATGTGACACAACCTCCAATCACACCACACCGGTACCAGGACACGCCCAGACGTACCCACAACCCGGTGACGGCACCGCGGCAACCGCCCACCAAAATAGCCCGGACCGCAGCCCGTACAAGGTACTACAAACACGTCGGTGACACCCGGGCCCGAGAGCGACTCAGATCGCAACCAGACAACGTGACTCACCTTACGTGTCCGGTGTCCCTGCAACTCAAGCCATTAATGTGCACACCCCCCTTGGAGTGAGAAGCTCCAAGGAGAGACCCAAGCGTGAGCCGACCTCTCAACCGCCCCACGTCTCCAAACATTGCCAATCACCGCCAACAACCTCCAACAAGGACATATGTGACGCAATATGCATGACAAACACAATAAATGCAAGATACCACTCAATATGGCAATTAATGACTCATCATGATACACGGTCCCAATTACAATATGAATACCAATTCCTCAATATTACCAATGTCATGTCATAACCATGTATTTCCCAATAACATAAGAATTACGATAAACGTGTTATAATACAATGCCACTTAATAACGACTCACATGACCATCCAAATACATATATTGAAACTGAGTAGGATTAACCTACCTTTTTAGAAATCCTGTAAGAAATAAAATCAAACAATATTCTTCCACAAAAACCGTCACCTAAATAAATACAATTAATACACAAAATTACTAACTAGTCTAATTACTAATATAATTACATAATTGGGTTAATTGATAAACATTACCAATATAAGGACCCTTTTTCATAATCAATACCAACATAATCAATAATTAGTATTCAGTACCAAAATATTAACTTTTTTCTACGATAGGTACCAAGTTGCCTGAAAATCCCATCTTAACCTACTCGAAAAAGTCCAATAAGACATCATTNACAAAATTACTAACTAGTCTAATTACTAATATAATTACATAATTGGGTTAATTGATAAACATTACCAATATAAGGACCCTTTTTCATAATCAATACCAACATAATCAATAATTAGTATTCAGTACCAAAATATTAACTTTTTTCTACGATAGGTACCAAGTTGCCTGAAAATCCCATCTTAACCTACTCGAAAAAGTCCAATAAGACATCATTCAAGTACAAATCTCCTCTCACCCATTTCCAAAATCCCTCTCTTAGATGAAACCACCTTTAAAGTAGGAAAAAAAAAATAGAGTAAGAAGGCGACTTGGTACCTATCTTAGAAAAAATTTAATATTTTGGTACTGATTACTAATTATTGATTATGTTGGTATTGATTATGAAAAAAAGGACTAAAGTTGGCAGTGTTTATCAATTTTCCCTGTATAATTTAATATAACTAAACTCAAATCCCGATTCAATTACTCGCCAACCACATGGTTCGAATCCTGACTCATACCCATTATTTAATAACTAAATCCTGACTTACTTACACCCAACTCCCTCCCATACTAACGACAACCACTCCCTCACCGCTGCCACCGTGAACAACCACCACCAGCCATGGTGGAACATGGCCATCAGCCGACAACCAGTGGCAAGGACAACAACAATACGCCATAACACCAACACGCAACAACACACTCGCAACACCAAACCCACAGCCACCACCGGTCGACACCAGCCACCACCGTGTTATCCCTTAGCCACGATAGACACCAGCAGCCACCAACCTCGACGTTAATACCACCATAATCGACAAAAACACTCAACAACAACACAACCAATAATAACCCATATGCCCCTTTTCAACCCCATTTTCTACCACCCATTCCGCCACCCACGACCACCACTCAACTCTCTTCTCCACCCTCAACAACCACCACCCAAACCTCCCCCAAGTCAGTCTACGAAAGAGGGGTAAAAATCCGTCTTAAAACGGTCACACAATAACAACAAGAAGTTCTAGATCTACTCGGTCAAACTCGATTATGGGTGGTCAACGATGGTCAAATGACGGGTCAAAGACGGTCAGAGGTGATTCAGGGTCAAGGCGGGTCAATGTTATACATTAAATAATATATAAACTTGTACAAGACGGTCTTACTTCAAGACGGAGGGACAAAATGCTCATCCTCTAATCTCGTCTTCTCTCTTTTCTCTCTTCTTTTCCTCTCATTTATGTGGTGGAAATTGAGATTTGGTGAGTGAATAATATAAGGTAGTATGGGTGGGTGGAGTATATATAAGGGTAGAATGGTAGGTGTGAGTATATATACCTATAGATACACGTATTATGTTTTATTATCATTATCATTATAATTTTATTATTCCATGTTTGAAACATAATTTGTAAAGCAACATAAAATATATAATTATAAAATACGGGGTACTACAGTCTTCCTTCCTTAGAATGAACTTCGTCCTCGAAGTTCGCCCTACTCTCTCATTTCCTCAAGTCACAACAAGTCTCATCACCGATTCTCATGCACTCTCTCTTGTTTCACATGTCTATCAACCGTATACGCTCTTTCTAAACTTCGCACTCATCCTAAGGTTCTTTGTTCAACTCTCATTACTTTCTCACATTCTGTACTTCCTCTTTCCTAAATTTCTAAATTATTACATCCACTCCCCCTAAAAGAGAACTTCGCGTCGAAGTTCAACTAACAAACCTCATAAAGTGTTCTCATACGTTCATTACCAAATTCCACAAATGATCATGTTCGATTTTTAACACTCTCTCTTACTTATTGCAAATACATAATTAAATCTCATATAGTTATAGTTCTATCGATATGATACCACACTACAAGCCTCTCAAAAGGTGAAGTACAAGGTCAACCCACAGTTCCGATCCCTAATCCCATAAATAATTCCCAACCCCGGTTGGTTTTGTACATACGTATCTATCGCGGGGTAGAACTCGATTATTCTTACGCATCTACATCACATAAAATCTCATACATTCATATGCATGCACATCAATCACGAATATGTGGACTCCATTAAACAAACAAGCTGTAACACCCCAATTATCTGGCCAAGATAATTGAAGCGTTATCATCTCGGTTTCCCGAGGTAGTGATTTCGGAGATATAACAAGAAGCCTTTGTTATAAATATCGGTTTAGTGATTTACATAAATATAAACAAATGAATAAAATTGAACTATACAAATTACAAGTTGACTACCATCTATGTCATCTATGCTATGCTACTCGACTCCGAGTCCAAGGTGCCGCCAAAAACCTGATCGCGTCAACAAGCAAAACCTGTACTCAACCTGCTCCCCATATGATCAGAAATATCATATGGATCGACACAGGCCACCCCAGAAATAGGTGAAAATTACGCAGACACACAACACGTCACTTTTAATAAATAATATGAGACACGACATACGAAATATATACTTATGCAACACGACAATGAAATGCATGTGACATTACCTCCAACCACACCACCCCGTTACTGGGACACATCCATACATACCCACAACCCTGTGACGGCACCGCATCACCCCCCACCAAAACAACCCGAACCGCAGCCCATAAAAAGGTACTCCGGACACACCGGTGGTATCGGGCCCGAGAGCGACTCGGATCCCCTGCCAGACAACGTGACTCAACCTCACGTGTCACTCCATAACTAAAGCCATTAATGTGCACATCCCCCTTGGAGTGGGAAGCTCCGAGAGGCGACCCGAGCGTTAGACGATCTCCCAACCGCCTCACGTCTCCAAAGAACGAGTAACACCACCGTACACCGCCAACAACCTCCACAATTACATATAACACGATATGTATGACCAACACAATAAATGCAAGATACCACTCAATATCCCAATTACCGACTCATCATGATACACGATCCCAATTACGAGATAAATATCAATTCCTCATTATTGCCAATATCGTGTTATAATAATGTATTTCTAATAACATATGAATTATGATAAACATGTTATAATGCAATGACATTCAATAACGACTCATATGATCATCCAAATACATATATTAAAACCGAGTAGGATTAACCTACCTTTTAGCATACTCCGCCAAATAAACAAGCAAAAGGACACAAATGTGCTCCTTCACAAAGTCGGCACCTAATTACGGTAATTAAATATAATTACTAACTAATCTAGTTAAATTAAATACGTAATTAATTAATTAAATAAAAACCCGTCTTAAACTACCCAAAACCCATTCCAATACTAATTCGACTCTTCACCCTCTACCACCGGTTGCCACCACCGTGGGCCACCACCACCAACCATGGTGGCCACGGCCAGCAGCCCCACACCAGCAACAACCACAACAACGAACAACGAACAACGACCCAACAACAAACCACAATTGGTGCAACAACTCTACACAAACACACGGCCACCACCACTCGCCGTCATTCTAGACACCGTGGACTACCACCACCACACTCACCCTCCACCCACATGTCGTCCTAACAGCCACCACCAGCAGCAACGAGAGTCGCCAATAACAACACAAAAACAGTAGAGAACAACAGCAAAATAACAACCAGACGCCCCCCCCTCTTATAAACCCGTTTTATACCACCTAGCACCACCCAAACCGCCACCTGTGACCACCCATGAACTTTCCACTCCACCCTCGGCAAAACATGTCCTTAGCCGCCCCAGGTCAGGCCACAAACGAGGCTCAAAACCCCAGCCCAAAACCGACACACACAACATTTAAACACTCATTTTATACTCGGTCAAACCCAGATTTGAGTGGTCAACGGAGATGCCATGGTGATCAACGATAGTCTTAAGGTGGGTCAAGGTCGAGGCGGGTCAAAGGTATAAATTAAATAATATAAAAACTAGTATAAGATGGTCTTACCTCAAGGTGGAGGGACAAAACATCCTTTCTCTCTTTTCTCCTCTTTTCTCTTTTTCCTCTTTTCTCTCTTTCTCTCTTCTTATTGTGTGGTGGAAAATTAAGTAGTAAGTTGATAGGATAAGGTTGTGTGGGTGGGTGAGTGTATATATATAAGGTGAGGTAGTATGGTAGATGGGAGTACACACACACACACACACACACACACACACACACACACACACACGTATTATGTATTATGTATTATTATTATTATCATCATTTTATTTTATTATTCCGTCTCAAACATAATCCGTAAAACAATATAAAATATATAATTATAAAAACGGGTTATTAACATATTCCCTCCTTAGAGTGAACTTCGTCCCCGAAGTTCTCCCTATTCTCTCATTTCCTCAAGTCTCAACCCCGATTCTCATGCACTCTCTCTTGTCTCACATGTCTATCAGTCGTATATGCTATTTCTAAACTTCACACGCATCCTAAAGTTCTTTGTTCGACTCCCAATACTTTCTCACATTATGTATTTTCCCTTTCCTAAATTTCCAAATTTATTACATCCACTCCCCTCAAAAGAGAACTTCGACTCCAAGTTCAACTAACAATCCTCATAAAGTGTTCTCATACGCACATTACCAAATTTCACAAATGATCATGTTCCAGGTGTAGCACTCCCTCTTACTTATTACAATTCCGTAATCAAATCTCATATAGTCAAAATTCTATCGATATGATCCCACACTATAAGTCTCCCCAAAGGTAAAGCATAAGGTCAAACTCACGGTTCTAATCTCTAATCTCATAATAACTCCCAACTCAGGTTAGTTATGTGTATACGTATCTATCTCGGGGTGTAACTCGGTTATTATTACGCCTCTACGTCATGTCAAATCTCATACATTCATATGCAATGCACATCAGTCACGAATATGTGGACTTCATTAAACAAACAAGCCATGCAAAATTTCTCGTTATATGACTCAACCGTGATCAACATTCCCCTTTCCGAACACCATGCCACGCATATACTGCGTCAAATACACCACATGATCACACATGTGCTTCCACATCCGTTCTCACCCATCATCAACACTTCCGCTTATACGGAAGACCACAACACAATCATGCAAATGACCACTATGCGACCCACATATCACGACAAAACTCATATAATACGACTATAATACGACCATTGTTATCATACCAATAGGAATTCACGGAAATTAACGTGTACCACACACAATTATCACATAATTTTTGTTATCCAACCGTACATGTAAAATTAAAAACTTTCATTTAAATTTCACTCTTAAATAAAAAAAGGGCACATCAAATGTAAAAAATTCACGAGGTCTCATCCATATGGGTAAACATGTTCATCCGACACAAATTAACTAATATAACCAGCGAAATAACGGTACACACCCAATATTTGGTCGAATATTAACAAAAACATGGGCCACAACAGGCCTCTCGGTCAAGTGGGGTGGCCACTCGGCCGAGCAAGCGGCACTCGGTCGAGTGAACGTGACACTCGACCGAGTGTCACCTGGCAGAACTGGAATGTTACCAAAATCGTCTCAAGCTTATCTACACCATTACATCAACATAAATGACTTCCAACGGGGACTAACACACCGTCTATTAGGTGAATATAGAACAACATCTTGGCCTTATGGCCACCATTATAACATAATTAAAACAAATATCCAAGTTATACGACTGGCATAATCATGATATTTAAAAATTTGCTTCACAACATCATAGTTCAAGTAAATACCACAACAAGACCACTATGCATAACGTGGATGTTCCACTTAAAACTAGAAGACAACTTTGCAAGCAACATCTATGTTACTATCTATAGGATCTGGGTCTCACACAACCACTTCCACACTTGTACATACACACATAAATTAAACGATTATGTCATGTCACATAAATGATCAAAACACTTAAATGACATAATTGAACTCCACGCATTACATAATACAAACTCAGATTCATAACCGTGAGGATCAACTCGGTAGTACTATATACACAACTCTATCTCACAAAATAACAATCCCGAAAACTGACTTTTAATGGGCAACCTCGACTCCTTAACTCAAAATAACACCCCCCCGGAAAAACAACACCCCCGAAAAACCAACTCTTTATATCAAAATAATATCCCCCGAAAAACCGACGTCGGTATAATACTATAACTATCAATTACCACATCACATGTGCACGATAACTCTCAAGTAGCTTTACCATTCATTCCTCACTACGAATTTTACTAGACATCTTTCACCATCTAATCTTATTGATAAGCTCAAGTTCATTCTAATGCCCTCTTATATATTTATTTCATAAATTCTCGTTACCATCTTTCGATTCTCATCTATTTATCAACCAAGGTTTCCAAGTCATGTTCAATAATAATATCAACCGACATGAAACCCAAACCTCATTCACTATCTATAAGTTCAATCAGTCAACCAACGTTCAACCTAGATCACACATCACTCATTATCCACAAATTATCTCATACAATCATCTTACTCAATTCAAGACGCCTTACGCAAGCTAAAGTTTTAACACCCCCATCTACCAAGGAGCCTTAACAAGACCTTCCTTAATAGACAAGGGCATTACCATCTCGGTTCCCCAAGGCAAGTAATGATCAAACGTCGATAATAGACCAATCAAATGTCTTTTACATGTGATTACAAAATGATATACGAAAAGTACAACTCATAAAAATAACTACGAGATTATGATTCCGTCGTCGTGACTCGTGGTAACTCGTCCCTCCGATTCCCAGCAAGACTTCCAAAGACAACCTGACATACCGAACTGCTCACCATACGGATCACGGCAGACACA
>VHZZ01012936.1:15316-28004 GCA_009801015.1 Silene noctiflora | reverse complement strand
CTATTGGGATATAATTAATTTTCATCAACAGTTCGAGAAGTACGCAAATTTCAAACAGGACCTCACCCCAGCTTTTGTCTACAAGAGACATCAGCCTGCACTTTATTTGCTAGATCTTGCATATAGGATGCTTGATGTAGAAAATGTAGGGGGCAAATGTTAGATAATTACAAGTTTCGGGTTCAGCTGCTTCACTGCAATGTACAAGGCAATATATAATTATATACACATCAGAAGTCCCGTGAGCTTCCCTAAAGCATTCACAGCACAACCTCTACAATTCCTAGCTCCTTTTGCACATCATAATTCCTTGGTATACACAATTTATCTAATTTACAACTTTGGGAATCCTAGTATCAAAACTGCAAGGAGCGCAAAATGTACTGTCTGGGGTTTGCCGATGGAAAATTATCCAAATAATATTTGTCCAGGGACAGTCAGTAAGCATATGAGCTTCCTGGTTTCTATTTCATTGTCTTCTGGACTGCTCAGTGTTTATGCTCTTATGACATCTGACTGTTTTTGAAGGGGTTGTTTTGGGTTCTGCCTGTTAGATTTTGGTGAATGAAATGCTTTTGGTTCTAAAATTTCTATTTGAAAATTAATGGTCAAATTTCAAATAATATCTCAAAACAATTCTACATGTCTAAGACGATTGTGTTGATTCCAAGCTGCCCAATTGCCTCAACTAGTAAGCCATTTTAGCGTCTGCTCCTCAGGATGCAGCTGTACGGCTTTACCTGTCAAAACAATTCTACATGTCTAAGACGATTGTGTTGATTCCAAGCTGCCCAATTGCCTCAACTAGTAACACATCTTGAAACTATGAAAGTCTTAGTGTATTACCTGGAAGCTTAATTAGCTGTGTTAATTGTATGGGATACTAAGGTATCCAAGGGCAGGCCATTGTTTTAGCGCAGTGGTCAATCAAGAAAATGGTTCTATAGGATGACTATTCCGTATGGTTTTTCGATTCCGTTTCCCTTTTTGATTTCCGTGTGGATGGACAGGGGTGGCATCTTTTCTTTTTCCCTCTGTAATATTGAGCAACGACCTTTAACACATAAAAAGTACTCCGTATTCCCTTTGTTTTAGCCAATATTGTTCATTGGCGTTTCGATCGTTTTATGTAAGCACAAAATCATATGTAATTGGGGTAGAGAGTCACACATTATTTTACACTACACAAAATATGTCGAAGAGGAAATGTAAACGGTTGTCTAGAAGTGACAATATGGAAAAGATTACCTATTGCTTCCGACAGTGAGGGTATCATTCTTAGTCATTCAGAAATTACTACTCAAAAAGGGATGTAATTTTTGTAATCCAATAACATATACATTTAATTATGAACGCTACTACTGTTCTAATGAATAATACATGCACCTTGTATAATCTGCCAGAGACGCTGAATCACATATTTGGTATTGCCTTCACTATCCATCGACATTTATCATGCCATCTATAGTTCAATAACTGTCGCATACAGTGGTGTTTCTCTTAAGCCTATCTGAGTAAATCTTCCCATTTGCAGTATTGGCCACCTGCTAATGCTCTGTAAAGCCTGTTTCTGCAGTAAACTGGCCTACCGTCAGCTGCTTCCGCAGCAGCAGCTGCTAAGTCATCATCTTCTTTTACGTCAACTGGCAACCTTAGCAACTCTTCCTTCCTGTGATGCAATTTTAAGCAAAAGACTTGTTATAGCCTTTTAGGTACTATGAGTATCAGATATATGATTTCTTAACGGAATGGCATGCTTGTGTACCTTATATTAAACTTTGTGTTGCTACTTGTAGCTTGAGCAGCTGGAGAGATGTCTTCTGTGGTGAAAGTTGCATGGAAAAAGCTTTCTACTGGTGTGGCAAAAATAAATAGCAGGACTCCAGAAACAAGCAATGCCCCTGTTCCGACTAGTGTCTGCTTTAACATTTTGATCACTGGTTTTACCTGTAGGTACGTATGCCAAGATAATGTTTAGTTCTGAATCCTTTATCTTTTTATGCTAAGGAGCTAGTTTTTTAACTAACATGTTATGTACGTGGCCACAGACTTCTATGTGCATTTCTTCTGGTAGAATATATATGCATAAGGATCCTTTCCATTTCTTCTCTCCATTTCCTTTCTAAGAATCATATAATAATAGTTTTTACTCTATATTCATTATCTCTTTATTTTCGAGCATAAAATTAGAGTCGTTGGATGAAGCCAGAATACGATCTGGGCGTTAAAAAGAAATGGACCATCCATTTCTTTTAGAAATGGAGAGGATCTTGACTCGGTATATATCCAGTAACTACGACGACAATTCTACAGCATTACCAGACTATGTTACACAGATTTGGTTAGTAGTAGTGGACAAGGGTGTGTGTGTCCAAGTAGCCTGTCAAAAAAAGCGTGTGTGTCAGAGTGTCAAACTTGCCTGGTCTATGAAAAAATTCTCATATTTTTTGGTAACATGAATTTTCCAACTCTCATGTGGCCATGTCCACGTGTTGAGTGTGCGGCGGCATGGGTGCACAAGGTAACATGAAGAGTCGGAATAACATAGTTGTCAGATGTGAATGTAAATATTACCTTGTAGGAGCCAAGCAGCCTGTCCCGAGCTAAGATCTGAAAGACGAAATAATTTTTATATCCACTGCATTAATCACAATGTATGGCAGTTTTACTAAGTTTAGGTAGCCAAGTAAGAAAACTGTATAACGGCTTACCTCTGGTGGCTTCACCCACATTTGACCATCATACCATCCACTCTCTTCATAGGGTATTACTGCTGATAAAAGTCTATCACCTACGTAGCTCCATCCCTATAATTTGCCAATGCTTATAAATCTTGATCTTGTAGGGTTTCATTGTTTCAACTGTGCAAGTTTAAGATGAAATGCTCTGCAGCTTATTGGATATCATTACATAAAAATTTTACCAGATAGATACGCAGGATAATCAATGACACGAGGAAAAGGGTCCCTGTTCCAGCTGCTAGTATAAGTCTTAATGGTTCCTGTGTGAGTTAACATATGATTAATCATATTATAGTAGCAGACAAATATTAAAACTGGCAGAAAAAATAGTGCATTGTATTCTTGGGGATGGTGTATTGGTAATTTGGTTATACCATGTTTCAAGTTTCATGTTTAAAGCAAGGCATTGTATTCTTCATGCATGCCCATACCTTTGAAGGATTGAAGCTAGCAGCTGCAATCGGCAGCCCCAAAACTATGAAGGTGGTTAACCATAGACCTCCAAGCTTTATGAGGAATGAACCTGAACTCAATTCAGCCCATGAATACAATGTTTCGTCCTTCAGAGATGAATACTCATTTACCTATCAGGGGCCAATGAAAATGTAAGATGACAGGACAGCATACTTTCAAATGATCTTTATGTCCATTCCGTGCTAACTCTTAACAAAAAAAGACTACTGATCAAATAAATAAAAAGTCGGTAAGAGTATGTACATCCAGTGGCATATGCTGAAGCTAGTGAGGATATGGGGTCGAGTTAAATGGCGTGTTTGGGTGCCAAAATTGGAGGGAAAGGGAGGGGAGAGAAAGGGACGGGGAGTGGAGTATGGAGAGGTTTTAGGCTTAAAAAGAGGGAAAATGGAATCCCTCAATCTCCTCCCCCTCTCTTTCTACCAAGTCCCTCAATTCAAACAAAGCCTAATGCACAGAAATCAGAAAAGTGCTTCGTCATCTTCCTGTCATACTATGAAGAGGAATTAATGGTGGGTTTTCTTCATAAACTTTTGTCTTCTTTACTTGCAGTTACACTTTCAAGTTCCGTGTTTTGACCCCTAAAATAACTCCCGCCTTGTGAGTGACGGTCAAGAGTCAAGGACTCACAGAGGCAGCTCATTGGCTTTGAGATGAAATCTCTTTTGGGTTTCGAAGTGAATTTGCTCTCCTCTTTGAGTGTGATTAGACCTATTTGGATACGAATGTCACAGTTTATCATGTTCATGTGGTTTTTGGCGGCACTAATACAGTAATACTCTTTAATTTTTGGAATACAGGTGTAAACTGAATTCCAGGGATTGCCACAAGAAATACATGCTCAAATTGAACTTCAGAAACCGTGCAAGTTTTATGGATATATACGTACCGGTCGCTGCTCAAACGGGACTTCTATTTCTAACCCGGGATCCCATCTTTGACCAGGTAAGCCTCTTACACCTTCATTTGATTCATCTCTTAGCGCTCTAACTGAAACGTTCCGTAATATTCTCCACTCTTTCTGATCCTGAACAAGCCATGAATTATGCCTAGTGTCACCAATTTTGATTTCTCTATACCCAGAAATTGGTGTACAAAACACATGTAGCCTCAACATTTGTAACTTACAAGGAGATGAAATTCTGTCCCTCCACAAAAGTTGGTATTAACCCTGGTTTAGTATCAAATGGAGGGAGAAAAAAGGAAACTTTTTGTATTTTCATCAACTACAGAGATAGTAGCTGCCAGTTGCTTATGACCATGCATTATTTAAGTGGAGGAGAATTTATAGCTAGGGCTGGAAATATCAGCAACTCTTCTGTAAGACGAGTCTTAATCTGAGATTAATCCAAATCCTCGTGAATATTTAATTTTTTTCGTAACTGATTGTTTTTAGTCTTACATAAAATTAGTGGAAAAATGTTTATATGTCAGAAATTTTGTTCCCTTTGGACCCACATTTGTTTTGGCTTAGATTGATACAAGCATATAAACCAATAGAAACCCGCCTCTTCATACGGCGGTCCTTCCAAGTTGGAGGTATATACCAATTACTGTATTAGGGTGATTTATCCTAATCCTATAGACAAGTATGTGGTAGATAAGAGCAAGTTGGTTTCTTGTGGTGTCTAGACATCATGAAGAACAAATGAGATTTAGAAGAGCAAGAATGCAACGTGGAAGTAGCTTGCTTACACGGTTCATTTTGCGTCTTTCTCATTTCTTCCACATGCGACTCATGCGAGCCTGGGTCTATCTTGTGTGAAGCTTAACATTTTAAATTATTTAAAAAAATTCACAAAGTTTAGAATAACTTATCAAAAATAAAATTTACATTTAACATAAATTCAGAAATGCATTACAAGTAAATATCACACTGTGATTTTAAAACGAAACCTAGTTCAGAAAAAAAATTAAAATGAAAGATGAAGAGACCATAGGCTAAGCTGTTATCCAAGACTTGTGTTTTCTGGTTACCTCTTAAACTTGCGGTATTATATTTATGTCATAGAACGCATGAATTTTTTTCCGAGGTCACTATAAAGAAGCTCCTTACGGCAAGAATTGATGACTTTCTAATTGCAAGACAATGAATAGAGTGAGGTCACTGTGCGGAGTCTTGTTAAAGTCTCTGATCTCGACATCTCGTAACGTAGGAAAGATTTGAAGATAATACCCTGTATGCTCATTTCCTTTCCCCTTCCCTCATGGCCTCATCTCACTTTTTTGTATCCCGAAAAATTCTTAAGGTTCATTTCTCTTAGTGGCCTTTAAATTTCAATTCCATTGAAGAACACTTTTCTTTGTGTTTGAAATATAATAGAAAAAAAATAAAATATACTCCGTAATAGAATAGGTGAAATGATTCACTCACTCTATATATTGTCACTCTTCTATATTTCATATAATTGTTTGTTGATGTATTTTCACTGGTTTTGAAAATTTGATACAATATAATGAAACAAGATTTAACTCGCCAAAATGTGGTCTTTTACGTTGAAAGTAGCGGGTTCAATGAATTTCTTTATTAAATGTTGTGTAGATGAAAAGAAACTAACAAAAAGGGTGGGATTGAAACAAATTATCGAAAATGGGTTCATGTAGGATAGAAAGAACCCAAGTCGTTGAGTAGCTCAACGACTTCACCATAAATCACAACTTTTTGTTAAGGAATTTTTTTTGTAACAAGCGTCAAGTCGCCCTCTGGCTCAACGAATGGGCACTGGGCTTTGAAGTCGTTGAGCGACTCATTGACTTCTTCTCTGTCCTAAGTGGATCTATTTTCGATAATTTGTTTCAACTCAACCCCTAAGGCTTGAGTTTAACGAATTCTTGATAGAATGGAGTATATTATAGGTCACCCCAAGTAATTTTAGTTTATTCAATTAGGAGTTTATGAGTGGAAGTAGGAGATGTACTAATCTTCAAATCTCCAAATTAGTGAGGCAGTGTTATTATTGGCGGCACTGCCTTTAACTGGACAACTGCCGTCACCTCCAGTTCAACAAAAGTCTCAAGTGCTAGCAACTGAAGTTAGGATAAGTCTCACTTATCCATTAATTTATTTGTTCAACTTTTAGTTAGTCTCATGTTTGAGCCTGAACCCAAATAATATATTACTATAGAAACAATACAATATCACTTTAGAGCTTTTCTTGGTAGATTACATGTCATGGCATAGTAATAAAGCAACAAGCATGTTCTGATAATGAAAGCCCACCTGAACTGGTTATTTTATTTTATTTGTGGGTGTATACCATCGGGTTTAATTCGAGTTTAAGCTAGATAGCACCACAAGGTGATAATTTGATAAAATTGTCCATCACTTGTTTACATATCCTGCATTTTAGGGTTCGAATTTGAGTCATCCAATTAAGTTAGAATAATCCCTTGTAAGCTAATCTAAACGCACATGGATGAATAAGTTATTTTAATACACACCGCAAAACAACTTGTTCCAAACATAAATCTTTATAGAACCGATATATATCCTTATAATCATGCATAGTGTCACAATCCGGTATTTTGAGCTGGATCGTGGCGCGCACCCGTGTCTAAACTCACGACAAGAATGCAAGCGAGTGCGTCGAGCAATAGTGAGGGATTGCCCACTAGTGCATTCGTAATCGGTCTCGGTTTGCGTGAGGGATCCTAGTCTGGATCATCTAACGGTCGACACACACATGCTCGTTAGTAAGAATGAAGGCAACAATGCATAAGAATGCAAACAACGAGTAAATAAGAAAGCTTTTGGATGAGAAGCAGATTGATTGATTAGTACCTCCCATAGAGACAAATTTGATATTTCTTGTCTTGTAGCATGATACATTGATTGTGCATAATAGCGATACGTTTTCTAAACGCCTAAAAACGTATCTTAAAAACGACTACCTCCAAGATTTGGCACTCAGAAAGTAATCTTCGAATACTACTAGAATATAAAAAACAGAAACGAAAATACATAAGCGAAGAATAAAATCTGAGGGTCGAAGTGAACGGAATATGCGCGCAATTTCAGGGATTATAAGGCTAAAGTTGCGGCTCTTTACACTCTCCCCCACCTAATTTGTTGCCGTCCTCGGCAACGCTTTAAATCTGCAAGGCTGGATCAGTCGGCTGATGACGCTGGAAGTTGGTTGGAACGGATGTTGGCACGCTTGCTTTTGTTGCGGGTGGGATCTTCAGGATCTGGATGGTAAGGCTTGAAGTAGCTCACATGAAAGACAAAGTGACACTTCATCCAGGCAGGGCGGTCGAACTTGTATGCTACTTCCCCAATCTGCTTGATCACTTGGATAGGGCCTTCATACTTTCGTAGCAGTCGCTTGTCTCGTCCCCGGAGGAATCTCATCTGCTCCTTGTTGAACTTCACCATGACCATGTCACCAACATTGAATTCACAGGGCCTCCGGTTCTCATCTGCCCACTTTTTCAAACAACAAGAGGCTTTCTCCAAATAAGCTCGGGCAATCTCGGCATTCACGTTCCATTCTCTGGCAAACTCGTGTGCTTTCTTTGTCCGGCCTGTGTAGGTATCTGCAACAGTGGGACGCAGCAACGACATCTGACACAAGCTCAAACGGGCTCTTGTTGGAAGAGGAGCTCGTTTGAGCGTTAAAACAAAAAACTGGGCAACATCAAGGAGTCTCACCCACTTCATCTGAGTTGTACCCACAAAGTGTCGCAGATATTCCTCCAACATACTCTTGAAGCGTTCTGTCCGGCCATTCGTTTGAGGATGATAGCTGGAGGATATCCGAAAATTCGACCCAAGCAGCTTGAACAACTCTCCCCAAAATAATCCTGTGAAGCGAGCATCGCGATCACTGATTATACGAGGTAATCCCCAATACTTCACAACATGCCTGAAAAACATTGTAGCTGTTTCTTCGGCACTACAAGCCTTAGGTAAGACAATGAAAGTGGCATATTTCGAGAATCGATCCACAATCACAAGAATCACACTTAGTTCCCCTACCTTCGGTAACCCAGATATGAAGTCTATCGAGATACTCTCCCATGGTCGTGTCGGTACTGGCAAAGAATTCAGCAGCCCACCCGGCTTCTGTTTCTCTCCCTTGTCCGGTTGGCAAATGAGACAAGTCTTTGTGTACTCCATCACATCATCCTTCATTTGTGGCCAATAGTAGCTCCTTTTTAATAGGCATAAGGTTCTCTTCCATCCTGGGTGACCCGCCCACAAGGTATCATGACACTCTTGTAGGAGGATCTTCCGCAGCCCGGCCACTTTCGGAACAAATATACGATGTCGATGTCCCTTTGTGAATAGAAGTCCATCTTCTATCCAGAACTTGCGAGTCTTCCCTTAAATGACAAGTTGTTTAAGATTCCTCGCTGTGGGGTCTTGGCCGTGAATACAACGATCATTCGTACACTTGCGAGGCTTACAAATATTAAAGCTTGCAAGGATCGAACCCAAAGGACGGAAATTGGCATTAGGATTGGTTGTTCAAGGTCTATTTTAATTCAAACAATAATGGGGGTTGGGTAAATAAAACAACTACAAGCAAGATTAAAAACAAATAAAGACAAGCAACTTCTAAACACGGATAAGAACGGTAATTAAGGGAATTAGGATGTTCGGGTTCACCAAAGTAGCTAGAGAAGGGAAATAGGCATGGACTAATAATTATCAAGAGCGAAACAAGAGCAAAACCCAACCTCTCGATGTGAGTCCTACACTAGGTCAAGAATTAATTAACTTATTCATTTAATTAGACTCGACCCACAATTCGTTAAGCATATCCTAATTACTAGCCAAGTTACTTACTCAACAAGTAGATAGATTAGAGAAATTGACTTTAAGCAATTCCTCAAACACCTTATGTGCAAAACAAATAGATAGATGTAAACAACTCAAGAATTATCATTAATCTATGCCAAAACCCTCTCATGAGCACTACAAAGGATCCCCCTCCATCCTAGTAAGAAGACTACTCACATATATTTAGGGCAAACACAAAAAAGCATGTGAAAGATGAACAAAGATTAACAATAGACATATTAAAAGTATAAATAACACAAGGATAAACAAGAAATGTAAATAAATGACAAGTAAATGAAAACTAAGGAAGAAATGATACTAAAAGATTGCAACTTTGATTGAAAGAGAGATTCTTCCATTCTTCCAATTACAACCCAATAACATAAGCATAAACTAAAACTAAACTAATTTCTAGACTAAATTGCTAAGTAATTAGTACTTGAATTAAGGAAAGATTAAGGGAGTAATTAAATTAACTTGCATGAAAATAGAGTAAAAGTCTAGATCTAGGGTTGTCTGTCATTACAATTAAGGAGGGGCTATTTATAGTTTCTCAAACAAATGGGCCAAAATTAGAGGAGACTTGAAAATGCGGTCTTGTGCTCTCGGCCGCCCGGCTACCGGTCAGGGGTCCGACTCGGAGTCCGTTATCTAAAAAACAAGCTTCTTTTAATCATCAGGTAGCTATAGCCGGTGGGCAGGCTGCCGATGCACCCACCGGCTGTGAACATATCAGAGAGTTTCAAAACTTGGGCTTCAAAAATCTTCTAAGGCATGAGAGTGTGTCCCAGCCGGCTGCCGGTGCACCGGCTGGGAACTCTTATTCTTCTTCTTCTTCAATATTTGCCTTCAAAACTGAGTATCAGGTAGCCCCAGCCGGCTGACAGGCTGCCGGTCAGCTTACCGGCTAGGAACACTCCAGAATCCATTCTGTTAACATCTTCAAGAATTGGCTAAGTATGGGAATGGGTTCCCAGCCGGCTGGTAGACTGCCGGTCCCCGCGGTCAGGGGACCGGCTGGGGACCTCTTCAAGCTTGTTTTCTTCTCCTTTCTCATGCTCTCTTCCAATTCACCTCCTTTTCATATTGTTTCTTCAATTCCGTCTCAAATCCTACGAAATGAGACATATGCTCATAGAATGCGGAATGCGGGCACAAAATGCAATTAAATGGGTTAAAACCGACTCAAGCCGGGTCAAAATGCATGGAAAAGAAAGGGAGATGACGCCTAAAATAACCACATATCAAACCTCCCCACACTTAAGTCTTACTCGTCCCCGAGTAAGCAAGAAAGCGACAATAAGACCCTTATTCACACAACTAGTAACTAAGCTAATAACATCTGATGAAAGGCAATTAACGGGCATTCTCAACTCACAACGAGACACTTATGAGGTAAAGTGCCTCCTTGCAAGGCAAGTGGGGTCTTGCCAAAATGGCGATGCATCCAACATGAAAGCACAAAAGCAAGTGAAAGAATGCATCTAACAAAAATGGTCCACTTTCCTCATCTAAGTGGCCGAGTTATCATCAAAAACATAGTCTTGGTCGGGAAATATTGTCTCAGAATTCCAACGGGGATGCCAAACCCCTAAGCATGGCCCAAGCAACCCTAGTGTGACCACTAATGCTCAAGGAACAGACTCAAGAGCGGGAAAAAGGAAAAATGGAACCAGTCCTCCGAGATTTACAAGACCGACACAAAATTTAACCAAAGACCCATGACTAAGAGGGCCAAGGTCAACAACATCCTCACGTTTTCCACTCATCACACATTTGAATAACGGGTGTTTTTGTATAAAAAAGTAACCAAACACTCTCCCACTACGACTCGTAGAGACGTGCCCACAATCTAATGTGTAAGACCTTCCTATGACCAAGTAAGATACAAAAAGAGAGAATGCACACAAAGTAAAACAAAGGGTCGTAACGGGGCTAGGAAATGGGACGAAACGGGATTGGTGCAAGCACAGTATGGATATGTGGAGTTCAAATCAAGAATAGTCAAAATGCCGTCATTCAACTTCGCTACAACAAATGAGGGGTCACAAATCAATGAAAATCGTCACCAAGTTTCACCCAACTTGAAAACTCAACTCATATGGAAAAATATCATTTGGCCATTTATTTAGCAACGGCTTTTTTTACCCCTTAATGATGAATATAGGTGTTGCTTGCTTTTTTTTTTTTTTTTTTTTTGAATTCCTCAACAAATATGTACAAATCAAACAAACACATATGCTATCTCTTTTTGTTCTTTTTCAAAGCTTTTTGTTCTTTTCTATTTTTTTTTCTTCTCAAAAACCTCTTATTTATTTAGAATTTCCAATTAAGAACCAAAATTCCGATCCAAGTGGACCTCATGGGAATCCACCAAATTAGGACTATGAAACTCGTCCTCTAACAACCACGGCTCATATGACAACTTCTTGATCAAGGAAGGATGTTTTGGAATGTAGTTGATATAGTAGGTGCCAAATGAAAGGATAAGGCTCAACGGGTTAAACAAAAGGTGGTCCCAATCTAAAGGGTCAAAACAAAGGCTTAATATGACAATGTGAGACTAAATTAAATGCATGCAATGAGTTTGTTTCACAAAATGTGCACAAAAATAGGACATCTCACGGTCTAAGGAATGAATGACACACTTGTTATTCTTGATATGACACGCAACACGAGGAGACCTACCCACAATCCTAAACGGAGGTCGGGTATGAATGCACCGACCCAAAGAAGGCTCTAATCCTCACATATGAGTAGTTGGGTTGAGACCTAGGTCTAGACTACGGTCTAAGGTCTCACAGGGTGGTCTAGACTCGTTGGACATATTCCTCTTTCCCATGAATAACCTAGTGGACACGGGTGCGTGCCACGGGGAGAGGGAAGGCACAATCGGAATATAACTCATCATAGGGGTATTTACTTCCCTCCCTTGACCACATTCTATCCAAACATTTATTTACAAACTCAATGCAACATAAGGAAACACAACACGTATAACAGGTGACAAATGCATGCGGGAATTGAAACAAACATGAATGGAAACATGCAACAAGTTTGGCTATCCTAAAAACACATCAATCATCAACAATCCGCAAGTTCCCCAAGGGAACATCCAAGGCACTGTATCCCATCCTCCTCCATATTATATAACGATATAAAAAGAGAAAGAAAGGAAAAAGGAGAAAGAGATAGAAACGTCTATACCAAGCTCCAAGCGGTCTTCTAATATCTTTTTGCCTCAAAAACTCAATGTACCTATGCCATTTTGTTAGCCAAACACAAATATATATACAATGCAAATAAAGAAATAACATGTTTTTGAGATTTTTGAATTTTTTTAATTTTTAAGCATTTTTGAATTTTTTTAATCAAATTTACAAAAGATTATGAACAAATATATACAAATATTCACAAAGTGGATATTTCCTTCCCCACACTTAAAATTTACATTGTCCTTAATGGAACAAAGAAAACGGAGGAAATGAGGAAAATGAAAAACATATTTTTGGATTTTTTTTAAGCATTTTTTCGAAATGAAATAATATATTTTTGTATTTTTTGAAATATTTTGAAATAAAAACATGTTTTTGGTTTTTTAAATATGATAACTTCCTCCCCACACTTATTTATTTACATAATTCCATTTGAGAATAAATGTGTGGAGGAAATTCTAAAATTAAATGAC
>VHZZ01012933.1:17434-29251 GCA_009801015.1 Silene noctiflora | reverse complement strand
GTTATGATTGTTTTGTATTTTCGGGTGTCAGACGGGTTCGATATCGGGCGAGTCGGATCGGTTTTGTCGGGTCGGGTCGGGTTTTGCCAGGTCTAATATCTAGTCACTTCCATTCTGTCAGCATCTCATCTATTTTAAATTTGCAAGAAAAGCCTCACCTCCAGATATCCTCCACCAGTCCACCATTATATATTCTACTGCCTGATGTCACAGCCACATCTAAAGAGAGAACTAACACCTAAAAAATAAAATCAAAATGACCGATTCCTCTACACTTGAGCTAGCAGAAGATGAGGTTCAGAACTTCATCATGGTATGGGCTACAGTTTTTGTATCTTTAACCTATTGTTATACTATTGGCAAGATTACACAAAAGGGTTTCACTAGATTATTAGCAGTTCTTCCGATTGTCGCGCTTTTCTTATCGCTTCCATTAAAACTCACATCTTTTCATCTTGGTGGAACTACAGCTTTCTTCATTGCTTGGCTTGCTAATTTCAAGATTTTACTCTTTGCTTTTGGTCAAGGACCTCTTTGCTCTCTTCCTTCAATTTCATTCCCTCTTTTTCTTGCACTTGCTTGTTTTCCTATCAGAATCCAACAAGACCCATCTCCTAAAACGTCGCAGAAATCGCAAAATGGCACAAACCCAGTTCAAAACACAGCTCAAAATACCCAAAAGAAATCTTTATGGAATTATGTGATTAAAGCGATTTTATTAGGTTTAATAATCAAGATTTATGATTATAATGAACTGATTCACCCAAATGTCTTATGGTTTATCTTCTGCTTTCACATGTATTTCTTCCTAGAACTAGCATTATCACTATTTGCAGCAGTGGTTAAGTACTTCTCAGGCTGCGAAATCGAACCGCCTTTTGATGAGCCATTGTTATCATCTTCCTTACAAGACTTTTGGGGAAGAAGATGGAATATAATGGTGACAAGAATCCTAAGGCCTTCAGTGTACCTTCCTACGCTGAATCTCTCTTCCAAGATGATGGGAAGAGAGTGGGCCTCATTGCCTTCAATTATGGCGACATTCGTGGTGTCGGCATTGATGCACGAGCTCATCTTTTATTACTTAGGCCGCATTACGCCAACGTTTGAGGTCAGTTGGTTCTTTTTATTGCATGGATTTTGTCTCTGCGTTGAGGTCGCTATAAAGAAGGCTGTAGGAAGGAAATGGAGAGTGCCTAGGTGGATCTCTGGACCCTTGACAGTGGCGTTTGTCGTGGGAACGGGGTTTTGGTTGTTCTTGCCGCCGTTGGTGAGGGCTGGGTTGGATACTAGGCCGTTTGAAGAGTTTGCTGCGGGTGGTAACTTTGTTAGGAGGGTCAAGCATGCTCTTTCCTTTCAGTAGTCATGTGTTTCTCTAGACCTTATTTTTTAGGAGTACTTCAGTAACTAAGATTGATCTTTAATTGTTATTGCATCATTATTGTAATTCAAAACAAACTTGAAGTTGGATTCATCTTTCATCGTTATTGCATAATTATGGGTATTTGTTTAGTAATATCGAGTATCAATACTGCCCTCTTAGAGTCTTACATTCCTATAGACAGACCGAACACGGTCATGTAAAAGGGTAAAAGGGTGATACTCAAATACAATAACCAAAATGGGTAATGCAGTATCGTTAATTTTTATTTTATTTGGGTCTGCTCGAGAAACAGAGATCAAATTGTCAAATTGACAATATTCATTTGATGGGTGCCATCACTCGTGGCCCTCGTGGATCTGGTCGGTGCAAATGTGCAATGAATGGCGGAGAACAAGAGCAACCATCTCAATATATGGGGTATATACCCCATCAAAAATTAAAAAATAAATTCCAATCATTTGTTTGTTTTTTTCTTTATACAAAGATTGAGGAAAGAGAAAGAGTCAATTATTCATCCAATTGTCTATCAAAGACATCCTTAGATAGAAAGGCAAACAAATAAACAATTAATTGAGACGCCTCCAAGTAAAATAGGTAAACAAATGACCGAGGAAGAGAGTATATTACTCCGTACATGGTAGAGTACTACATACAATAAACCTTTCTGACCCAGCTTAAGATTCTCTCATTTAGCCCCAAGCATAATTAATTTTCTTTACAATCTGCATAAAAAAATTCCATAATTAATTGGCCAGAATGACGAACTTTGTGAGAAATTGGGTACAGTACGATGAATAGGAAGCCAGTTTACACAGAAGGGTGGACATAAGGTTCAAATGAAAGTTTCACATAAATGTGCTCCAAAATAAGGTGTTGAAATTCTTTTGTCCGTCCGCAGCTTTACACAAAAAGTTTGTAAAACAGATTTATTTGATACCTAGCTTTTCACTTAAATGGGTCATGATATTTGTATTAAAATAGATCTGTTTTACGTCATGTTTGTGTAAAACCGCCTTACATGAGATGATGAGAATAACTTGATAAGGTATAGTCTACAGCAAAAAAGCAAATCAACCAAGCAAAATTAGGCCAAGTGTTGTGCTAAAGTGAGGATCTTAAGATGCTTTTTCTTGCGAAGCTCGTGAGGTACTGGGCCGAAAACTCGGGTTCCCCTTGGCCCTTCGTTCTTCTCATCAAGAATCACAGCGGCATTGTCATCAAACCTGACTTCGCTCCCGTCACATCGGCGTCGTGGCATGGCTGCTCTTACAACAACAGCCCGCACGACTTTGCCCTTCTCGACCTTACCTCCAGGGCGGACTTCCTTGACCGAAGCCACTATTGTGTCCCCTAGCCTTGCTCCTTTCTTATTAGCCTTGATAGCTTGTATACATTCAATCACCTTAGCTCCGGAGTTATCTACCACTGTAAGTTTTGTTCCCATCTGTATGAACGTCCTGTGCTGCTAACCATTACAAGTACATTATTATGTGTCAGAAAAATCGCATCAAGTCTCACAACATTTATCATATCAGAAACGGACAGTTGTATTTAGCATCAAGAGCATTTCATCTACAAAATCAATATCAAAATCCCACTAGATGGCATGGTGCGGCTCAACTGGTAGAATGTATGATGTATCCAACATTAGTGTTAAGCAAAATTTCATCATATTGGCTAGAAGTTCCCTGCAGGGTGAAAATCCAAGGGGCGGACACAACTATATATGAAAGTTTTTGATCTTTTGGTTTGAAATGGATAGCCAAGTGTCGTAAACTCGTACCCATGTCAGGATGGCGAGTGTAGAACCATCATGGCAAACCATACAAAGGTAATGTCATACAAGTTAGTTAAGACTGAGGCCAGATTCAATAAACCAGGTAAGGGAATGAACCTGGACAAAAAGACGGCTGTTTATCATCTCATAGCTGGATTTTAGTATACCAGAACTGTTGCCACTGGTAAGACCGCCTAGCAATGATTTAGCCCCTTCACGTGTAAAATTATACAGAGTCAATCTCGGAAGGAAACTGAAGATGAACACACAAGCTAATCCAAATAGAGTCGTCTATTTTCACTCAGTCTGTGACTGTTAGAATACTAGAGACTGGTATGCATCTCAATTGCCAAAATCACAAATCAACATGACAACATTCACTTAGATGAAGACTTCCTCCAACACAAATATTTTTTTCCTAATGGAGTAAGCAAAGAAGAATCAAGTTGAAATAGCAGTAGGACACCATGATACAAGCCTTTGCTACTTGCTTCTTATGCGAAAAGTGTAATGTTTAAGATTTAGTCAATAAATATGGTGGCTCTGTGATGAGGTGAATAATGTTTACTTCCACTAGACACAAAGGGACATTGTTCTTTGGCTTGGAACTCATTGGAATACACAGTAGTAGCTTGTAGATTCCTTTTAAACTGGTTTAATCATGGAATAGCAGACTGTCAAAGGACATTAGGTTAAAGGTTAGCTGACACGGCGCTTCTAAACTCAGTGCAATATTTTCAAGTACATCTAACATAAAACCAAGTAATTAACTTCACAGTTTCACCGAACATTATACAATGAAATACCCATGACAAGAGGTCATGGGGCATCCTTCCATCCAGCACCCACTTATTTTGACTAACTGCATTTTCCGCGTGTATGCAATTCAAGACATAAGGATGCATTTCAGTTCAGACAGAAGAAAAGGATAAAAAAGGTTATCTAATGTAAGAGAACATTTAGTCATGTAACACTACTTCTCAAGATTCCCTTAATTATGTTGGACGACTTAACCCGCAGTTTTCTGTTTCTTTATCCTTTCAGACTTCTCTCTTAATCCTTATTTTATCTATAAGAGAAGGGTGATCATGATCTCCACGGTCATGTCCCCATATTTCGCTTACAAGGCATCAATTTGATCATATCATTACCAGAATATTGATATATTACATGCTTATCCAAGAGAAACTAAAGAATAAAATACACAGTGATAGTAGTGGTTAAGTGGTGTCCTGTGCAATCAGCCAATCATATAACTATCAGAGCTGACAAATTACACCCCTTCTATAGAGGACATCCTGCATAACATGAATGTGAGGCCAAAGCAACCAATTTTTCAGAAGAACCAACATTACGAGATATATGGAAGTACAAGAACGCAACGAAACAGTAAGCACGTACCACGAGACAACTTGGGTGCTAGAGCAGCTGCCATGTATTCTATCTTCCTGGGTAATGTAAATCTGGCTAACATTACAGAAGAAGAAATGAGAGAAAGGAAAAACTGCAGAAAATCCAGAAATCAATGGAAGAGGGACATAAAAAATGAAAAAAACAAAAATACATAACAAATGCAAGGAGTTCATATCAATTCGTTGAGCATACATGCAAATGTAAAAAAAAAAAAAAAAAAAAAACATACCAACGAAAATCTTGCTTCTTCAATTGGTGACAAAGATTGAAGATTTAGGGAGAGGGATTTGAGAGAATGAATCAATGGAGTTTGAGAAATAATCAGATTGATTGAGTAATCGTCTGTGAATATATCTATGTGAATGAAAAGGCTGTATAGGGTTTGCAATTAGCAAGCAAAATTGCTATATTCCGCGTTGCTATTCAATGGGTCGGATTGGATTGGGCTTTTGCAAGATCCAACTTCATCCACTTACTTATTAGATCACGTATTTATATTTATATTGGATTTATATCTAAATTTTGAAAATTCATACCCCATTTATTATAGTTTTTTTAAACCAATATGGATCCACCATATAATACAAAACTCAATCTAAAACTTTATTTGATTACATAAAAAATTAATCTTATATAAGAAAATAGAAATTTCAGGTTTAATAAAGCCTAAATTTTAAAAAATATCGGATTGGATCGGGTTCTGGAATAAATGGATCGGATTTGGATTTGGTTTGGATTTTTCAATAGTGGATATGGATATGGGTTTTTAAATAGTGGATCGAGGATGAGTTTTTAAAGGGAGTGTTTGGATCGAATTTTTTCCTTCAATTTGATTCGAGTTCGGTTTGGTTTGGCCATAATTGTCATCCATAATTCCGCACCTATATTACTCATTTCGCCCCTATTTTTCATTTTAACTTTTCAACTTTGCCCTTCTCTCTCTACAATATATTTCTAACATTATTTTGTATCGATTAATCGAAAATAAGTGACGATAACCTTAAATTAGATATGAATTATCGTATTAATTACCGATGAATTAACATAATAATAATATTGAACTTAGGAATTAATGAACTTTTTATCTATGTCAGCATTGATAACATAAACGATAAATAATAATGATTTAAATTGGGATAAAAATTGGCTATTAAGAACGAAAAAACTTTAACAGCCATAATTTTGTGCTCGAATGTCCATTTTCGACGAAGTATTTTTTAAATTGCTTATTTCGACGAGACGAACACAATAGGAAAAAAATGAAATAAGTCCATTCATGTAAAACACACGAATTGACCTAAGCCGAGTCACGTGGTTTACACGAACCAGCCTAGGCCAATTCGTGCAATCCACATGAACTGACTTAGACCCATTCGTATGATTTACAGGAACGGGCCTATTCGTGTTTTTCACACGAATGAGTCCACTTTCCAATTTTTATTTTTATTTTTTACCATTGTGTTCTTCTCATAAAGTTAAGCAATTTGAAGAAAAAAATCGTCAAAATTGAACAACCGGGCACAAAATTATGGCTGTTTGAATTTTTTTCGTTTCTAATCGTCATTTTTATTATTAATTTAATCGTTGTTGGTTATTAGTTATCGTTTAATAATATACGAGAATCAACATTACTAATATACGTAAAGAATGAAAAGTGGTATGTGGGATTTTGATTTTTTGAACCGCTTTTGACTTTATTAATTTTTGAAGCGGGATTTTTAAATTTTTAAATCGAATTTCAAAAATGGGAAAAAAATAAGGAAGTGTTGTATAAAGGAGTTTTAATAACTCAGGAGTTTTAATAAAATACTATTTTATTAATATAGAAGTAGAGAGTTTGATAAACATTTCCTCACATATATGGTATACACGGGTCAAGTTATGGTTAAATAGAGGTTGGATCCACACCTTTTACTCAATTATTTATTTTCATTAAAAATATATAATTATTCTTAGATTTCGTAATTATTATTCCGTATCCTAACTATGTACAATGTAGTTGGTATTGACAAACTTTTGTTTTGTCTCTTATAAAAAATTTAAAACTTTTTAGCTTAGGTATGTTGTGTTGTTAACTGTTGATAATTACCCTTTGCAAATGTTCATATATTGTAATTGGATATGCAGTTTCTGAATTGCTATAAATACTGGTTTTTGATTTACTGGTACATTTAATTACTAAGTGTTCTAAATATTTAACCTTTCTTAGTGTACGTCTAATGCTTGGCAATGCTACTATAATGAAGCATGTTCAGAGTAAGATCGATTTGATAGTAAATGATTCGCCCAGACTTTTGAAGCGACTCAGTTTGATCATGCACATAGGTGCTGTGTATAACATTATGTACGGTAGTTTATGGAGCCTGTGGCATTTATCTCATGGAGACACATCTCAAATACCTCCACCAGTCATTGGAGACATTGTCGAGGCTGGTAATATTTCTTTAAAATGATTTCCTTGTTTATTAGCATTACGTACCCTCATCATTTTGTGTATGGTGTAGATGTTGTCTATCAGAGGCAGACACTACTGAAGAAAGTTGAAGGTGAGGTGATATCTTTTTTTGAGAAGATTCAGAGCTTTTTAAATTGGAATATAGTTGTGGATTTGTGTGCGGGTGGAGGTTGGTACATCATACCCCAAGATGGCAAAACTGACAAGCTCCGTATCATTGAAGTTTATTCTGATCATGTTGAGGCTCTACATGAAAAGAGTCGCCTTGAAAAAAGGCGTCGCGATTTAGAGGGCTCGTCTTCATCTAAGGATAGTTGCAATCGTGAATTCTGAAAATGGTTCATACTAATTAAGTTTAAAACATCAGTATATTCTAAGTTAGCTCTTCTATATAGGTTTGTTAAGCTTGTCTTGGTGTTGTGGGTGTTGCATGCAGAATTTCTATTTTTTGTCTATACAATAATCAACCCATTAGAAGAGTGATCTGCTATCGATGTTTTGGTATGATTGTATGCATTTGTCAATGAATGAAAACTTCAGTAAGCTTAATGATCTTGTTCTATTGTTTTCCCAGTTATTCTGAAGTCTATGTGTCCATTACGGACTTAACTGTAATTGTTAGCCACCCTGTATAGTGAATTTCCTGAGAAAAAGAGCAAGTATTCATAAGCACATTTAAATTATAATGCAGGCTAAAATAATATTATACATTTAAAGGTGTCTAAACCTGGATTTACGCTGTTTAACTACTAATGTTTACCGTCGTCAAGACACTGAAACATTTGTATCCAGGTGTAATCTAGTCGGTAAATCCAAATCATTTGATCAATATTGAACGGGTTTCCGTTATGCAAAAGATTTGACTAGCAAAATGTAGACTAAAAATCCAAGTGTTGAACCGTTCTACTGCAAAAGGAGGCATTGTTTTTCGGGGCTCTAGATAGTTCTACTGCAAAAGGAGGCATTGTTTTTCGGGGCTCTAGATAGTTCTACTGCCTATATCCTCTGGGCTTCCCGAGGTACCATCCATTTTCCCCTTATGTTTCTAGCTTGATTCTACGGTCTTGTTTTCATTGTTGTCGATGTTTTCAATGTCTGCTTCAACATCTATTGCACTGCCCCTACATTGTCATCTGCGTCATGGCTAATAAACTGGATCTGGTTGGCGTCCCTGCGCCTTTTCCTAATATCCACTTTGCTGGGGGTTTTCAACTGTTCAGTTGCGCCCACCCATGTTGTTTTAGCATCTTCATATTGGCTCCTACACGCATTATCTTTAGGAGGCTGTCCAATGTCACCCACTTTAACGATTACTTTCTTGAGAACCCATTCTAGAATGTTGCTGATTGATAATGTCTTTTTTGGGCCTACTTCTATTAAATATGCTGTCTCGCGCATCAGATTCTTAACCACTTCAAAAGCATCCTTCTCATCCTGCTAAATGTAAATTATATTTCTTTGCCAATTTTTGTTTTGAAAGCTATAATTTGAACTTTTACACATGCCAACTGTATCAATTAAGGTAGACTTAACAACTCACCGAATGCTTGATTCTAAATATATCCTGGGCGGTGAGTCGGAACATCTGTTCAACATATTTTGTGAATGCATTTATTGCCAGATTACTTGTGCCATCCGTAACTTCACAACTGAATGTAGCCCTGTTTTACGTTCAAACAGACCATTTAGTTAAGGTTTTTTAACGCAAACTAGTTTATGTAGTGATGTTAAGGTATTTAGAGTGTACCTTGGTGTAGAAATGTAGTCCTCTTTTTTGCATAGTGGACACGTGAAAACTGCATCTGCTGTCATCTAAGAACGCCTTCCACATTTTGAACAGCCCAAGTATGCATTAACATCTTCCAATTCAGCTGAAGGAACTGTCACACGCAACCAATAACGCTCAACTTGGACAGTTTGGTGCGCCTACTTTGAATTATCATAAATGTTTGTTATCTTATGGGTCAGCAATTGCAGTTCTCTAATTTGGTAATCCAACACTATTGTATGGTTGTTAGTACAGGAAAACTTTGGAACAGTATTTTGGTAAAGGTCATTTGGTAATTACTAAATGTTAATTCAGAATTTCCTTTGGTATTTAATATTACTCAGTCTCTTAGGTTATACGTTGGGTATAGATTGTGGTGTGCGTAGATAGTCACAAGTCTTCTAATGAGTAACGGAAAGGGACTGTAACACCCCCATACTCCGAGGCACCTTACCAAGGACTACCTCTGAATACAAGGATGTTACCATCTCAGTTTCCCAATGCAGTGAACATCATAGTAACAATAAAGAAACATTATTAATATAAATATAATTTAACTTATTACAAAATGTTCTCCAAACACGGAGTACAAACCAAACTAACAAAAGTGATACTAAATAAGAGTCTACGGAAGCTAATATTCGTGAGACTCTACCCTGCTAACCCCGTCGCGCAGTCAACAACCATCATCGTCAACACCTGCTAAGTTAACTGCTCACCATCCCCGAATGGATCACCACAGTTTTTAAAACATTAAACGGGGTCAGTCAGTTGAACAACTAAATACGATACAATGCAAACATAAAGTAAAGTACTACACCACCACCATCGCCACCATCACCATCGCCACCATCATCACACCACATCACAAGTAACCGACTACACACCGAAGTGTGTAGCCCTGCTAGTGAGGACCGCAGCCACACCACCTACCACCCGATAACCCAAGTCCCTTAATGTGCACATCCCTCATGCACTGAGAGAACGCAGGAGGCAAACAATGGGGGTGAGACCACCTCTCACAATGGTTCACAATTACAATATCAATCATCATCTCAACCACACCCATCACCAACACCGTCCACCCATCCCTCCTGCGCTGAGAGAATGCAGGAGGCGAACAATGGAGGTGAGTCCACCTCTCACAATGGCTCACAAACAATATCACAATACCGATCACGTCACAATCAACCCAACACCAACATCCACCACGCCAAATCCGCCATCACAATCACAATCATAGAATCACATCATAAAGCACAGTACAACCGTCACATTAATATGCATATAATTCAACAGACAACTGAGTAGGAAAACCTACCTTAATCAGTAATTCAGAACAATCAAGTAATCAGAAAGCCTCTTTTATGAAATCTCCTCCTACAACGCATTAATTCATACTATAAGACACAATCCCCTCTATACAGCCCCAAATAAGAAATTAAGGTTCTAACAACATATTAAAAGACTCAATCGAATAGTTACCTTTACAAATACGATCTTACGATGAGTAGAAATCCCAACAAACAATTAGATACACGTCGCGGAAGAGAAAAATCAGAAGGAGGAGCAGTAACGATGTTTAGGTTTTTTTTAGAAAGCGAAATAATGAATTACTGCTTCTCGTTCTAATATTTATACTTCCCGCTAAAAACCCGATACGAACTGGACACTCGGTCGAGTACACAACACTCGACCGAGTCGGCGACACTCGACCGAGTGCAGGCTACTCGATCGAGTGCTTCGCACTCGTCCGAGTTCCCCACTTCCATAACACTGCCAGACCGACACTACTGGGCACTCGGTCGAGTACCATGTACTCTACCAAGTGTCCCTATACTAAAAATACCGAGCATTACAGGGACGTACCCGCTTTGCATTCAATCCAGCAATTGTGATAAAAACTCTAGCGGTACCTGCAACCTTAGCATGTAAAATGTGATTCCTAATTTCATTCAGTTTCTGAATATTTTTGCTGGACCTGCATGTACAGATCCCAAAAGCCTTAAATTTGTGTGTCATAGTGCAGTACCAGTTTTCTAAAGCCGTGACTTTTTCACCATCTGGTGTTTGAATTATCTCATATGACATAGTTGTGGTCATTGAGAATCCCGAAAAGGACCATAAAACTTCATAAATATCTGTTGATATAAGAATGTGTTCATTGAGAATCCTGAAAAGGACCATAACACATTAGTATTGTACCTTTATGACTTGATACTTTAAATGGAGTTAATGCGATGACAGCATATTGCTCAGACTTTGACATCAATACCTGCGATGCAATTTCTGCTAGATCATCCCAAACAGAGATAGATAATGGTTGTTGTGCGCTGTTGAAAATGTTTTTTTTGAACATTAGTTAATTCACTGGAGTTGAGAATGGATTGCATGCCCTAAATTCAAAAAATTTGTTACCTATGATCCATGAGAACAACCTTTGTCACTCCAATCTTGATTTAAGCTTATTTTTGCCTCACGAGGTTTGTCAACAACAAATTGTACAATCCCCAGCACATCTGGGAACATTTTTTTTTTGTTTTGAATTAGTTGTAGCTTATTAAGTTGTGCGCAACAGGTTTACAGATGAGGTGCATTTGAATGGATTTTGTCTTACCAAACTTGTTTGCAGGGTCACCAGTTCTTGGAACCTCGCCAATAGCTTTATAATCTGGTTGGATGGGCCTGTTTCAGTGCCCACTAGCTGAATGACCGTTTCGCGGCCAAAACTCATCTGATAACTTAGTTCTCCTTCGGTTTTTTTCCATTTGTCCATTATTGGTCTTATATGAGCATTTGCAACTTCATAAGTGCCATTTTAGTCAATAGCGTCCTCAAAGATCCGTACCTGATCCCTAAACAATCCAGCTCTCATCTTGTTCCCCTGCAGAAATAGTGAAGAATTGAGGGTTTTGGTAAAGAAATGTGTTGGAGTAGTGTCCTCCTCAATAGTGCGTCTACATAATAAATCTCGTAAAAGAAATTTCAGGGATTATTTATTTGTCAGTTGATCAACGTAA
>VHZZ01012917.1:20256-38375 GCA_009801015.1 Silene noctiflora | reverse complement strand
AGTTTGCATGCAACTAGATCCACTAGTTTAATTTAAGAGTAAATTAAAATTTGTTATTAGATGACATTTTAGAGGTATATGAAACCAACAATTTTAGACATTCCCCGATCATTAGTAGAGGTCGTTATCGACGCGAGCGGGATTAGGTGTTGTAATAAGAGCTTCCTAATACGTACCTTAACCCCTTACTCAGATATCTATGAACATCAGTGTTCATTGGCATCACGAGAGTCATTCTAGACATGAAATGCTAAAGGCAACGAATTTCTTAGTGTTCATGTCACTTTATGTCTTGGCATGACACGAAGTATTCGAATTGGTCCAATAATCCATAAAAATTGGTGGCGACTCCACAAATGCAAGCTTGTTCAAACCATTCACCGGTTTCAATGCCTTTCAAATCGGTAATGGCCCATGACGTGCTTTGTCCACACAAAGTTCCGTGGTAGAAGTACCGCCGCCTCAAACTTCCGAAAAAACCGCGGGTGGCCCATGTCCACACATATTCAGAGACGTTTCAAACTTTTGATCATAAAATTATTTTGTTAACATACAAGTATGTTCTTTGCAATTATTTTTAGCGATGATACTTAGTGAAAGCATGGTTGAATATTAATTTTACCGCTCTCTATTCACTAGACAAAAGTTTTGCCTTTATCCACCTTATTAAGATACTAGTACTACCAATCAGGCCTAAAGATTTTAAAAATCATATCGCAAATATATGTAAATCGAAAATAATACCTGGTGGAGCACATTTTTAACAATTTATAATAATACTCACCTCTTGAAAGAAATATTTTAAATTGTGTCAAATAAACAAATAATGTTTTCCTAACACATAATTACATGAAAATGAATAAAGAAGGTATAACCTTCTAAACGATAATTTATAATAGGGTAACAAACAAAATGGAAAGACGAAAAAACATTATAATATAACGTTGACAAGCAAAAAAAAAAAGTGAAGTAAATTTAAAATCAATGTTGATGGGAGTCGAGCCCGGGGAGGTGAAAGCTAAGTAGGGAGTGTTATCCTTGAATCACTAGACCACATTTTATTCATGACAATATTTCATTGTTTACTGTATATATCCTTGAAATCTATGTTAATGAGGACCATCCAAGTTGGACGCTCGGTTCTTGGGCTCCGCCTTACTGTACGTTTTTGTTTAGTTTACTTTACTTCTTTCATTTTTCTCTTCCCTTTTCTTTCACAATATATTGCATAAAGGAAAAAAAACCTAAAAAAACATTAAATCAACTTCACCGGACACCAACCACCACTTACATTGTCATCGATGCGTATAGACCGCCCCTATAGTGATCTAAGAGGCTTTTTCAACATCTTCTTCTTAATCACAATTTTAAACATTTTGGTCCCCTTAACCTCAACATTTCAGTAGTCTCCAACAGTCTCTTTAAAGCATTCAACCTTACCCCACGAATTACGTTATTTCAACTGCCCCTTCCTAATCATGTGATCATCTCCACAAATATATGATGCAAGGACGGTTTTCAAATAATCCTTTAGGGGGGAAAGAGCCTTACAAGTATGGGAGGAAGTACGCTCGTGGTTGTTCATCATAACCCTTTCAATACGACTATAAACACTATACCCCATAACTGCTTATTGGTCCAAGTAAAAAAAGGTCCCTGACCATCCATATCCAGCTCACAGGTAGAGATACGGTCTCTCATGGCTTGTACCTCAACCATATACACCTTATTACCCACCCTTCCATCATAATTAACAATTTGAATTGTGACAAAATTTGTTAATAACAACTAGAATATAATTCTATAGTGTCCTCTTGGATTCGATTCCGACTGTCACTGACTAAATAAGTTAGACATTGTAAGGTTATCTTTGATATGTTGTGCGGTATTTTATTAAGGGTTATTTAGATCCATTATATTATATTTAGTTTAATTTACTTTAGATCTGTTCAATTCAAATAATTTTCGTCCAGAAAAACATGGATGGCGATAGGGCACCACCAGTGGCGCTGAATCTAAAAAGAAAAAAAAGAAAAAAAATGTTGGTTTTGTTTTTGCGCCATTTATTAAAGTATAGATATGTAATTTTACCTTATCTAATAGGTATTCAACTACAATCAAACTCTTAACAAAATAAAATAAGAATAATATTTACACCAAAATTACATTAAATTATCTACAACACAATACGTTTCTTCATCAGTGCTCATATGCTTCTTTTTCTTCTACTGGTTCTCTTCTCACATATAATACTTCGTACGATTGTTATATTCTAGTATACTTTTTTACTTCAATTATCCTTTAACATCCAATTGATTGAATGAAACTAGTTGTATATACTAGTCATACTATGAGTAATCCTATCTTAGACTACCGAGCTTATCTCAACGACGTGTCGGGACGAGTCGGGTTTTTGGGTCGAGAGAATTTGACATGTGTACTTGTAAGACCCCCATTTAAGCAGAAACCTTAACCAGACATTTCCGACTAAATGCGACTGTTACCATCTCAGTTTCTTGAGGAAAATGAATATCAAATAAAACTTCCAAGTACTTTATTGAATAGAGTAAAAACTTGTCTAGCGATAACAACTCAAACTGAAAGAAATGTTTCAAACCAAACTTATAACTAAATTGTTCAACTAGAACAATTGGGTGAGACAATCTAGACCAGACGGCTCGTCGTCCCTCCCAGCATCCACGCATAGCCACAGCACAACCACCTCAAACATCTAGACCTGCTTTATTACCTGCTCCACATTCAAGCAGAAATCATTGAATGGATCGACATAGGCCACCCTGGAAATAAGTGACAATTAACAAAACACAATACGGTCAGCTTATTTTAAATATGAGAAGCATTACAAGTAAGTAACTTAAACAACCACAATAGCTATGACTGAAATGTAAATAAGGATCACATGTGTCTCAAAGGGAACGACCACAACCTTTCGTGCTTACACACGGCTACAATTTCTCACACACACCATCAATCCTCACATTCACTCATGGCACCACAGCGCCATATGGTGGACCACGTCGCTTTGGCATCCACATTCCAGGCCTACTAATTCATCAAGACCACAACCGCAGCTGTGCCTGGCTCACACATTCATCTCAGGACCGCAACCACAGCTGGGCCTGGCTTAACATTACTGTTTCATAACCATGTTGCCTCATAGGGAACCAACATCATCACACAAGGTAATAATGGCATTCACAGTAATTCATAATAAAATAACAGCTCAACATGTGACGGTCTCAAAATATAACATTTCAAAATACTACGACATACCTTGCAATTTTTGTAAAATAAAACAAAAATTCATTGTCACATGATAATTAACATAAGTGAGTAGGATATAATCCTAACTCATCTATGGACTGTCGCAGCAAAATGATCAAATGCTCTTAAAAGTGCTCCTCTACGAACTCGGTACCTATTAATATATCGCTACTAAAATTAATTACGCGACACCACTACACAAACGTGACCCAACCCGTGACCCAAGGCATTGCCTAGGCCACGCCCAGGCCACTCTAGGTTTCTGTCAGGCCACGGCAGGCTGTTGCCAGGCCACGCTCGAGCAACACAAGCCTTTGCTCAAGCATATCTAGGCCACGGCTCGGCCATGGCTAGGCCAAGGCTTCCTCGCGCGACACCCAAGACTCAAAACGCAGCCAAACATGGGTATACTCGACACACTACCCTTACCCGAGTCACCCTTGGTCCAAATTCGTCACACAATTTATCAAAATACCGTCTTAGCATCAATTTAACAAAAAACCCCCAATTATATGATAATAATCAAATTAGGGTTTGAGGCAAGATTTATGAAATCGTATAAAAATTATATGAAAACGAATTAGAAAGGATTAGGATTATACCTACAATTGCAAGGATGAAAAATAGGTAAGAATTGACTCGGAAATGCGTGTCCTAGCCTTCGTTCGTCCGCTCCCTCCCGTCGCCTCTACCTTTTCTTTTCTTTTTTTTTGATTTGGGATAAAAATGAGAAAAGGGTTTTGTGTTGTGAAAAGTTAGCTTTTATATCCCCACTCATTAAACACACCTTAAATGATTCCCGGGCCAAACAAAACACAGTCAAGCCCATTCACTCAGTCTATCAATTAGTTTTACACGAATTGTGTCGGTCTCACAGAATCCCGACTCAACTTAACGCATATAATAAGTTATATATGTCACGCTAAATAAATAAAATAATAATAATAATAATTTAATATAAAATATTACGGGGTATTACAGTCTTCCCCCTTAAAAAGAACTTCATCCTGAAGTTCACGCACCATCAGGTTAAAACCAACACTTAACTCAACGCATAGCCTAAACCGCAACTTAGGTTTTAGATCAACGTATAATATGACACAACATAACTGAAACCGCGGCTTGAGTTTCATATGATCACGACAAGTAGTTCAAACCGCAGCTTGAGTCTCATATCAACACAACACATAGCTTAAACCGCAGCTTGAGTTTCATACCAATAGGGTTGCGACATTCTACCCCTCTAAAAGAAAGGTTACGTCCCGGAACCTACTCATACCTGGTTAAACTGATGTGGATACTTCTCTCGCATCGCACTTTCATCTTCCCATGTGGCTTTTTCAACATTGTGATTAGACCACAATACTTTCACTATCGCTGTTTCTCCATTGCGCGTCTTACACACCTTTCTATCGAGTATCTCTTTTGCAATTTCTACATAAGCTAAGGACTCATCAACCTCGATCTTTTCTAGCTCAAGTATGTGAGTTGGGTCGCTCACATACTTCCGTAATTGGGACACATGGAACACATTGTGTACTTTGTCCAATGATAGAGGTAAATCCAATCGATTGGCCACCACCCCGGCCCGATGTAGTATCTCATATGGATCAATATAATTCTGGCTGAGCTTACCTCGTTTGCCAAATCTCGTGACACGTTTTATAGGCGAAACTTTCAGTAAGACTTTATCACTCACTGCAAACTTTATGTGCCTACGCCTCAAGGTTGACATAACTCTTTTGGCGATCCCGAGCTCCCTTCATCTTCTGCCGAATTACCTTAACATGTTCTACTATTTCTTGGATTAATTGAGGATCCAACACCACAACATCCGTCACGTCATCCCAGAACACAAGACTCATGCATTTTCTTCCATATAAGCCCTCGAACGGAGCCATTCCAGTGCTGGCGTGATAACTATTGTTGTATAAGAATTCTATTAAGTCTAACCGGTCTTCCCATAAACCACCGAACTCTAGTACACAGGCCCTTAGCATGTCCTCTAAGGTTTGGATTGACCTCTTGGTCTGCCCATCCGTAGCTGGATGGAAGGCAGTACTAATATTCAGGGTAGTACCCATCAAGTCCTGTAGCTCCCTCCAGAACTTCGAGATAAACCTCGACTCCCTATCGGACATGATATCCTTAGGCACTCCATGCAACTTCACCACATTCTTACAATAAGCGTTTGCCAATTCCGCCTTGCTCCACGTGTCTTTCATTGGGATGAAGTATGAAGTTTTAGTAAGCCGATCCACTATTATCCAGATCATGTTATTGCCCTTCTTGGTCCTTGGTAAACCGACTATGAAATACATCGAGATGCCTTCCTACTTCCGTTCAGGGATATGTAAGGGTTGCACCTTGACCCTGAGGACTCTTGTGTTCTCCCTTAACCTTTTGACATGTCAAGCATTGAGCAAGGAATTCAGCAATTCTCTTCTTCATTCCGGGCCACCAAAATGTCTTCTTTAGGTCCTTATACAACTTGTCCCCTCCCGGGTGCACATAATAAGGTGTATTATGTGCTTCAGTCAGAATCGTTCATTTCAACTCGTCATCATCCGGCATATACCATCTCCTATCGAACCTCAAACTATCATCACTGTGGATCTTAAACCATGTGGGTCCACCTGCTTCGGCTTGTTCACGCCATGAAGCCATTCTGGAATCTCTTTTCTGTTTTTTCACGGATATCCGCATACACCTCCGGTTCGATGGTTAGATCACTAACTGTATCCCCTTTCGAATCATATACACACCCATCTTTTCTATCTCATCCCTTAATCTAACTTGAGACCAAGCCAAGCATAGCGCATGCACCGACTTCTTGCTTAGTGCGTCCGCTACTACATTAGCTTTCCCTTCATGATATACAATTTCCATATCGTAATGGTTGATCAACTATATCCACCTTATTTGTCTCATGGTTAGCTCCTTTTAAGTAAACATGTATTTCAAACTTTTATGATCCGAATAAACCTTGAAGGTTGCCCCATACAAGTGATATTGCCACAGCTTTAACGCGAACACTACTGCTCCAAGCTCCAGGTTGTGCGTCGGATAATTCTCCTCATATGTCTTTAATCATCGTGATGCATAGGCGATCACCTTGCCATTTTGTATTAGTACGCACCCCAAGCCATTCTTGGATGCATCCGTATATACTTCGAAATTCTCGTTTCCTTTTGGTAGCGCTAGAACAGGAGTTGTGGTCAAACGCTCTTTCAGTGTTTGAAACGCCTCCCCACAGCTCTTGTCCCAGTTGAACCGGTTTTCCTTCCTCATCAACGTCGTCATAGGTTTAGCTATCTTTGATAAATCTTTAACAAATCGCCTATAATAGCCAGCTAGTCTCAGAAAACTTCGTATCTCGCCAACATTCTTTGGCGACTTCCATTTAGTCACTGCTTCAATCTTACTAGGGTCGACGGACACCCCTTTCTTTGAAATTGCATGCCCCTAGAATTATAACTTTTTCTAGCCAGAACTCACATTTGTTCATCTTCGCGTACAACTGATTATTCCTTAACGTCTGTAACACTATCCTCAAGTACTCCGTATGTTCCTCTTTATTCCTAGAGTACATCAGGATATCATCGATGAAAACTACTACGAAATTATCTAGGTAGGGACTAAATATCCGGTTCATTAGGTCCATAAATAACGTCGGGTGTATTAGTCAGCCCAAAAGGCATAAGTGTAAACTCATAGTGTCCATATACCTCGTCCTGAATGCAGTCTTAGGAATGTCGTCATGCTTCACTCTCAACTAGTGATATCCTGACCTCAAGTCGAACTTTAAGAACACCTTAGCCCCTTTCAACTGGTCGAACAAGTCATCAATGCGAGGCAAGGGATACCTATTCTTTACCGTCACATTGTTCAGCTCTCTATAGTTGATGCAAAGTCTCATGCTCCCATGTTTCTTTTTGACAAACAAAACCCATGATCCCCAGGGTGATACACTCGGTCGCACATATCCTTTTTCTGACAACTCATAACAATTGCTTTTTCAACTTTCCAATTCCTTTGGGCCCATCCGGTAAGGGGCCTTAAAAATTGGTCCTAATCCCGGTTTCAATTCTATTCCGAACTCAACTTCTCTTTGAGGCGGCAGTCCAGGTATTTCCTCAAGGAATAGGTCCTAAAACTCGCTTACCACCTTTATTGCCTCAGCTTTAGGTTCCTCTACTCGCATATCCCTCACTTGACACAGAAATAACTGGCATTGTTTTCTCATATATGCCTTTAAGGTGATCGAATTAATCAGTTTTACCATCGGTTTCACTATGAATCCCTTATAGGTCACTCTCACCCCTTCCGGTCCCCTTACAACTATCTTCTTTTGATAACAGTATATTTGTGCTTTGTTTTTACTCAGCCAATCCATACCAAGAATTACCTCGAAACCACCCCTTGGAAAGTCTATCAAGTCCACGGGAAACATAACTTCCCCTATTATTATAGGTATACCCTTATACAACTTCTAGCACTCAATTGACTCCCCCAGATGGTATTTTTACTTTATCCACTATCACTTCATGGTTATCTAATTCTAGGGTCTTCGCATGATTACTTAATATAAAAGAATGGGTTGCCCCAGAATCAAACAAAACATAAGTAGGCTTAAAATTAACCAAGAATGTACCCGAGACTACGTGCGTATCCTCAGTTGCAGCCTCTTTCCCCATCATGAACAACTTACCACTCGACTTAGCCCCTCCTTGCACTGTGCTGGCTGAAACGGTAGGCTAAGCTACACTTTCCCGGTTATCTCCTCCAGTAGTTTTCTAGTAGGACCTTCCTCCGTAGCTCCGGCTGTTGTTAAACCTACCCTGGTTGTCATTGTATTGGGTCCCTTGGTAACCACCTTGACCTGAATACATGTTGCTTCCATAGCTGGGGGTTGGAGTACGATATCCTCCTTGGCTTTCTCCCCTGCTTCCACCTCCGCCTTTTCCAGAGGACCTGCATTCGAATGACTTGTGTCCCGCTTTGCCACAGCTAAAACATTTGAGCCTATTGTCCCATTTGTTAACTATTGCTTTCTACGCATTCCAGAATCTCCAGCCGAGTACGAGCAAAATGGGGTAGAACTTGGCCTCTTATTTCCTGCGCCACCTTTACTCGCGGTTTCGACCTTCCGTTTCTCCCCTTTTTCCTTCTTTTCCTCTTTGAGCATGTCAAAAATCGTCTCGGCGTCTCCAGCTCGCTGATATACTTCTTCCACGGTGGTTGGCTCCCCAGCCAAGATGTCCTTGCTCATGTTCAAATCACTCACATATTCGGCCAATTCCATAAACTGATTATGGTATTCCTCTACGGTCATCTTGGTTGTTATCTTAAACAAGTCAAATTCAACCCGCAACTTATTCCTTTTGTGCTCCGGCACAAAGTATTGATGCATTATCTTCTTATACCCTGACCAAGGAACATGGTCCGACCCACTCTCCTGGAATCCTTCCCTAATCTAACCTTTGTTCCTTGTCCACCACAGTCCTGCCTTTTGACGTGTCTATTTTATATACTATTTATCCCCCTAATTTAGTTTGGTTTTACTTGTTTATTGCACTATTATTAGTGTTTTTATGAGTTAATCCCGTGTTTTAGGTATTTTGCTTGTGTTTAGTATATTTTGTAGGAAATGAAGCATTCGATAGGTAATTCCCGTCAAATGTGAAAATATCGAGTTCACGAGGCTAAGTGGAAACTGAATTGGATCATGATTGGATCATGCAAGCAAAACAACTTGTATTGATGATGAAATGTGGCCCAAAATGAAAAGTCAATAAATCATCAAACATCAAATGTAAACAAATGAGAAAGAAAGCCCAAAAATGAAGTCCAAATGATCATGTGGAATTGCATGCTTAGGATTCCGCATTTTTGCAATAAGTCGGACGCTTAAAGGAACTTAAAGATGTAGCATTGGATTCCCCCGGATAATTAATCAAGAATTGAAGACTCATAGTGGAATTCGCACGTCCCCTATCGGGGTGGCCTGTCCCCGATCAGGGTGACCTTTCCCAAGCTATTTACGTTTCACCTCTAGTTTACTATATAAGGGGTGCTAATCCTGACTCTTAGACACACATTTCATATACATTTTACATGTATTCTTAATCTTTCTCTTATCTTTCTCCTTAGTTTTCAGAAATTAGATTTAGTTTACATTTTGCATTCACAAACAATCATTTAGTTATAATTGTAATTTCAGTACAATTTTCTTTTGGTTAGCATTGCTGTTCTTTCTCGAGTTGGAATCTCATTTCGGTAATCATTTTATTCTAGTATTTACGTTGTTATTTATTATGTTATTTTATTTTGTTATCTCATTTACATTTGTTATTTAGCTATTAGTTGTTTACATTTCTTTTATAGTAATCTTATGTTAAGTCATTTACATTTTCGTAATTACATTTTTTATTCACATTATCATTTAGCATGTCATTATTAGTTTATTCTCTTGTTTCTATTATCTAGTTTAGTTTAGCTTTATTTTCCTTTTCATATTTTAAGTCTTTAGATTTATTTTGTTATGTCTATGTTTATCATTTCATCCTTAGTTAGTTTTACTTTTAATATGAGTGAGTAGTTTTCTTTTGTCTAGGGATTAGGGAAGTCGTACATAAATAATATTTACATCATTGTTAAATTAGAATGTTTTAATATTGCATATTTGTTTCTATCACATGCTTGCATTGTATTTGTTAGTCTTAGATTATTGATCACAATCTTTTATTAAATGTGTTAATACATTCTATAAGTCGAGAGGCACGGATTTGTATTAGACTAAGCATGTTATAGTAGACCGATCTACCCATAGCGAGAGCTCATTAGAACCCGTTCTATGGTCGACAATAATATCGAGTGGTGGTTGTCAATAGACCTAAACATTTATCTTTATTATGCATTTCTAGTTTAACATGAATCGTATTGTTATGCATGTGTGACCCGACTTCCCTAGACTCCTTTAATCATTATTGTTTTAATCATCATTTTATTCACCTTTGCATTCACAAACCAAATCCAAACAAAAAGTAAACCGATCTTGATAGGAATCTATCCATAGTATTTCGTAAATCAACTCTCGTTTCTCTGTGGTTCAACCCTTACCTTACTAAATTCTTTTGTTAGCCAAGTCTAGGGTAATTTATCTTTCTTTTGTTAGCCAAGTCTAGGGTAATTTATCTTTGATAGGTGTGCGACCGCCTAGTCACCTTTCCCCGAAGGTAAATTGCAGCCTGATTAACTTTCAGTTATGCTGGGCATTCCAACAGCTCGAATAGATTATCGAACTCCCTACACCACTCCCCTAACAATGATGGTTCTCTTAGACCATCATACTTGGTAGGGTTGTGATGGGAAATCATCGAACTCATCTTCCCCGCATCCATCTCAGACTTCTTTGAGTTTTTCAGTGCTGCCATCAGCGCGCCATTTGTCTCAATCAACCTTTCAATCTCTGCCTCACTCATACTGGCCGCAATAGACACTTTCTTTGGTGGCATCTTCTTTCTATTTTAGATTAAACTGTCATAAGTACCAAACACGTATAACCCAGCATACATATATAATCCATACTTGCGTAACTATTAAACAACAATTGCAACAAATACGCACGAGGCGCACATTCTCGGCCCTTTCCCACTTTCAGTCGATTGACCATTTACAAGTCGATAAGCCATCCCTCATGTTTTTCACTTACGACATACTGCACATGTAATACCCGGATATTTTGGGATATGTATAGGAAGCCTTGGGATGCGTGAAAATCATACGAGAGTAAGATTTGACCTTACAATAGACAAAGTGGAGCTTACACTAGACCTAGTGAAGTGTGAAAGTGGACCGAGTAAGCTTGTAGTGGACCTCATAGGGTGCACTCGGCCGAGTAGATGGTCTACTCGACCGAGTGGGGTTGACTCGGCCGAGTGAGAGGTTCACTCGATCGAGTAGGTGGCACTCGGCCTAGTGAACCACTCACTCAACCGAGTGACACTGTCAGTGCGCATAAATCGTGTTTCATCCCCTAACCCTAATTCATTTTCTCATCTTCTCCCTTTCTCTCTAAACTCTCTTCCTTCTCTATAAAACCCACATAAACACTCTTATATAGGATTCAAGCTTAGTCTAAGGGATTGTTCACCTTGCCATCCATTCCATCCACCTTATAAGTTGAGATCTATCCCCTTTTCTAGTCTTAAGAACCCTAGATTTTGGGGGGTTTTCAATTAGGTTGTTTAATTATGAAGAATGCTTAAAGGTAGGTTAATCCTACTCGGTTTCAATATATGTTTTGGATGGTTATATGAGTCGATATTGAATGTCATTGTATTATAACATGTTTATCGTAATTCATATGTTATTGGGAAGTACATTATTATGGCATGACATTGATGAGATTGAGGAATTGGTATTTATATCGTAATTGGGACCGTGTATCATGATGAGTCGGTAATTGGCATGTAGAGTGGTATCTTGCATTTATCGTGTTGGTCATGCATAATATGATATATGTATTGTGGAGGTTGTTGGBGGTGTACGGTGGTGTTACTCGTTCTTTTGAAGACGTGAGGCAGTTGGGAGACCGTCTCACGCTCGGGTCGCCTCTCGGAGCTTCCCACTCTGAGAGGGATGTGCAGATTAATGGCTTGAGTTATGGAGGGACACGTGAGGTTGAGTCACGTCGTCTGGCAGGTGATTCGAGTCGCTCTCGGGCCCGGTACCACAGGTTTGTCTGGAGTACCTTTTTACGGGCTGCGGTCCGGCTGTTTTGGTGGGTGGTGCTGCAGTGCCGTCACTGGGTTGTGGGTACGTATGGGTTTGTCCCGGTACTGGCGGTTTGTGGGTACGTCTGGGTGTGTCCCGGTACCAGTGTGATGTGATTTGAGGTTGTATCACATGCATTTCATTGTCATATTGCATTATCACATTTCGTATGTCGTGTCCCATATTAATTATTGAAACTGACGTGTTGTATGTTGTGTAAATTGTCACCTATTTCCGGGGTGGCCTGTGTCGATCCATATGATATTTCCGATCATATGGGGAGCAGGTTTGATTTCATGTTATGTTGCATACGGGATTTGAGGCCGCGCTTCGGGATTGTAGTCGAGTAGTAGACTTAAGCTAGAGGTCATAGTTGATGAGTGTATTTATTATTCATATCATTTGTAATCACTAAACTTTTATTATTAATAAAAGTTTTCTTTTAATTGGAGGTTTGAAACACTACCTCGGGCAACCGAGATGGTAATGCCTTGATTATCTTAGCCGGATAATCGGGGTGTTACAAAGTGGTATCCGAGCGGCGATTTTGGAACCCAAACCAATGAATCAAAATGAATTTTGGAGTGTCTAATAAAATGAACCCGACTTAAGTATGATAGGAGATCGGTTTTGGGTGAGTAGGCACCCTCTCGCCAAAACTAGTGCCTATTATCTTGGTTGGACACCGCGTGGTTGGTTATATGTATAGGAACGCTATGTGAATTATGGTATAGTTGCATGTATGTGTGATGAAGGATGCATTTCTTTTGTAACATGTGGTTGTCTATGACACGTAGTGTGATGAATTATGAAAGTTGGATGAAAGAATTATGAATATGACATATTTTCAAGGAAATTGTGGTGTGTGTATATGCATGAGGGGCACTAGTCCTGAATCTTGGCATGTGGGTATCATTTACGTGTTTGGATTTCTAGTGTCATCGTAGAGTAAGAGTAATGATGATTGCCGTTACAATGCTTATAAGTAGGAAGATAATGTGTTATGGACTCTATGTGAGTCATGGTTTGGACGCTTAGATGTTGTACTAATGGATACATTCTTATAAGGTGTTTATGTGTGCGTATGTGACATAGAATTGATCATTGTGGAAGTAGATGAAAAGAGTATGAGTGTAACATGTTTCGGGAACATTGTAGTGCACGTATGCGTGAGATATGTCGGTTTCGAACCTTGGTGCATAGATAACATACATGAGTTCAATTTTCTATTGTTATTGCTAAGATAAGAATGATGATTATAATTGTTAGAGTAACTACTTGTGTGAAGGTAATGTGTTGAGAACGGCGAGTATAATGTCGTATGAGCTAACCCGGGGTAAGTCACCGCAAGTCGGTGAACTCCCGAGCATTTTATTTTGTTGCAATAATGCTTTGTTTGAGTGTTGATTGAAAATTTTCGACCTTCCAGTGGCACTCGACCGAGTGGGAGGAACCACTCGACCGAGTGAAGGGCCACTCGACCGAGTAGGACACGTGACTCGACCGAGTGGAAAATCCAGAACCATTTGTTCAGTACTGTAACATCCACTTGACCGAGTAGACAAGTCACTCGACCGAGTAGACTTGCACTCGACCGAGTGAGTCATCCACTCGACCGAGTGAGTTACACGGGTAGAGTAACTCGGTCGATATGCTTCTTATCTTCTCATTTTCACTCTTATTTTCATATTTTCATTACTTTTCTCACCAAAACCCCCATTGTTGTTCTATTATCTTGGATTTCATCTCATTTCTTTACTTTTCCTCCTCTTATTCCATTAAGTTAACAATGTAAGCATCATCTCTATCATTTTCAATTTCTTCAATTTGGTTTTCTCTAGATCTACACTAGTTTACTTAAAGTTTGATGGCTAATTGAATGTTTATATGTGATTCATGATAGTAGTAAGCTTTTTACACCATTGTTGTTGCTAAAAATGAAATTCTTATGTTGAAGCTTTGTTCACCATTGTTGAGCTCGAAAATGGTGATGGTCGGTCAATAATTGAGTTTCTTGTGTTTGTTGTTGTGTATAGTTGACCAACAATGGCTTAACCTTGTTAGTTGTAGATCTTGCCTTATATGTGAGAAATTTTTTGTCTTAAGACCGTCTTGAATTTTCGGATTTTAAAGGAAACCATGCCCAAAAATTTTGATTTTTATGCATAAAACTCAGTTTGAATATGTTAAAAGAACACAATTTTCAGTAATAAAGCCATAAGTTGACTTAAATACAACATTTGCATCTCAATTACCTTGTTTGGATCCTCAAGTTACCCATGGTCCATGACGACATTTTGATTGTTACATGTCAAACATGGTTTAATGATAGTGTTATTCAATAATTTAATGATAATGTTATTCAAACATGTTATTCAATAATCTCTTGGGATGTTATCAATTAAAGTTCAAGATGAAAATTGTCTTAAGATGGGTCAATTATTTTGTGACATGGTATGAGGAAAATTTCTCTCTTAAACTTGACTTATATCCAAAATCTCATTTAAAACCGCATCAAAGTGTTGATTTTTGATCTTTTAACATGCTTTACTCACCATTTTCATCCTAATCTTGATGTTAAGTGTTTTGACAAGTTTCACATAAAGATTTTGGTTCATAATTACTCTTGAAAACTTGATAATACACCTACCCGGATTTTTATTTCTTTCGAACAAGATATTGTCTTGATTGTGTTTTGTACCCCAAATTTGATTGGTAATGTCATGTATGCCTTATATCGTGATTTATTTCTGTTTTAAAAACTCTTAAAATCTCGATAATGGGTAGTAATTGTACCCGGAACTTTGATTTGGTACTTAATACGTAGTTTAATTGTTCCGTAAGATTACAATCTTATCAATAATGCATGGTATCATTCTAAATTAGAAATTTTACCTTGAATGTTTCCCGGAATTTTCTTTTATACCCAACATTCATGTCAGGTTTTGACTTCACATTTCATTATTGGTTTAAACATGTCAAAAGCCTTGTTGTCGTTAGACTTGTTGTGTATTGTCTTGAATTAGAGTCATCGTGTGTGTAAATTTTACTTGAGTTCGTTTTCCTTATGTGCCTTGGAGGTTATGGATACGAGGCATGTATTGCATTAGGGTCAATGTGATCTTATTCTTTTGATATGAACTTGGGTCGTGTAAGTATGTGTAGGAGAATGTTACTAGTTTCCACTTTAAAATATCGTGGTACTTGAACCAGGCTTGATTAAGTAGTAATGTAAGTAACATGGATAGGAAAATAGCGAACGGAGATGGAATGTCTATGAGTGTAAGTTATCAAAGTAAAGTATTGGGATTGAGGGAAATGAAGAGCCAATGGTGGACCAATGAATTTTATATATAATTTATGTTGGAAATTGGGAACACAAGAAAGTGAGTTAGCTTTCGTAAGGTGTCTTTAGTTGAGTAAGATGATGGTATGAGGTACCTTATGAGTGATGAGCGATGTGTAATCGAGGTTGAATATTTGTTAATGGTTCGAACTTATAGATTACCTGTTGAGGGATGTTACCATTAAGCAATGATTTGGATTGTTCATAGTTGTGGGAATATATATTTTGAGATTAAGCATTGACGAGAATTGAAAAGATGGTGACTAGATAGAACTTAAAGTGATCAATTAGGTCGAACGGTGAAAGATATCTAGTAGAAGTCGCAGTGATAAATGAATGGTGGAACTACTTGGGCGCCTTCGTTCACGCGCGATGTGGTAGTTAACGGTTATATTATTAGACCGACGTCAGTTCTTATNGGGGGGGGGGGGGGGGGGGTTAGGGAGTGTTATTTGTGAATTAGAGAAATGAGAAAGTGTTAAGTGGAAGTTGGTGGTATGATTTAGAATTTGGGACTTTAGGGTAATGTGTGTGGAAGCGGGATGAACTCTCTTAAGAGGACTGTGCTATCGACCGTGGGGAATGTGGATCAGTTTAGTTGTAACAATGGTATATGTAAAGTTGCCGATCTAGTACTACCAAGTTAGTCTTCGCGGTTATAAATTTGAGAGTGTGAAATGCAATTCGTGGAGCTCAATTATGTCATTTAAGAATTTAATCATTCTATTATATGGTATAATCGTTTAATTTAGGTATGCATATACAAGTGTGAGAGTGATTGTGAGAAACCTAGATCCTAGGGATAGTAATGTAGATGATGCTTACAAAGTTTTTTTCTAGCTCTTCGTGAAGCATCCATGCTATGCATAATGACCTTGTTGTGGTGGTGACTTGAACTGTGGCCGTCGTGAAGTGAATTTTGCAATAATATGATTATGTCGGTCGACTACTTGGATATTTGTTTTAATTATGTGGTAATGGTGGTCATAGGGCCAAGATATTGTCTTGGGATCATCTTTCAGGCGGCGCGGTAATCACGATTGGAGACTTGTCATGTGAGTGTGTACCAATAAGAAGCTTGAGGACCAAAATTTTAGCTAGAATCATCACTGCCAGTTGCAGTCGGTCGAGTGCCCCAACTACTCGACCGAATGGCCCTCTAGTAACCGAGTAAGAGCCTCTACTTGGCCGAGTAACCTGACCAGTAGCTGTGCAAAATTTGCACCATTTGTCTACTCGGCCGAGTGAACTCCTTACTCGACCGAGTGAATCCCACTCGGCCGAGTGACCCTAGTACCCGACCGAGTGGGCTGCTAGGGCCCTTGTTTTTTTAATATCCGACCAAATATTTGGGAGTGTACCCTTATTTCGCAGGTTATGGTAATTAATTTGTGTCGGATGAACATATTTACCCATATGGATGAGACCTTGTCGATTGTTTACGTTTGATCATACTATGTGATCTTTACTATTTATGAATGTTAAGTGAAAGATGTTAATTTGACATGTACGATTGGATGACAAGAATGATGTGATAGTTGTGTGTACTACACATTGATTGCCGTAAGGTTATTTTTGCAAAAAAAGATGATAATGATATGCATGTTAACTGGCGTGGTTAGAATTTATGTATGACATAGTAGTCATTTGTATGGTTGTGTATTATGGTCTTCCGTATAAGCGGAAGTGTTGATGACGGATGGGAATGGATATGGAGACACATGTGTGATCATGTGGTGTATTTAACGCGGTATATGCGTAGCATGATATTTGGAAATGGGAATGTGAACATGGTTGAGCAACATAGAGTGAAAGTTTGCATTGCTTGTTTGTTTATTGGAATCCACATAATCGTGATTGATGTGCATAGATACGAATGTATGAGATTTGATGTGATACAATTATATAATAATTATCGAGTTATACCCCGAAATAGATATGTGGTATCATATCGATAGAATTTTGACTATATGAGATTTGATTACAGAGTTGTTATAAGTAAGAGAGATTATTAAACCTTGAACATTGTCAATTGTGGAATTTGTCAGTTGAACTTTGGGACGAAGTTCTCTTTTAGGGAGAGTAGATGTAACAATTCGGAATTAAGGAAAGAGAAAGTACGATATGTGATGAAGTAATGAGAGTTGAACAAAGAACTTTGGGATGAATACGATAATGAGTACGATAAACATGTGTGGTTAGTAAGAGCGATGATGAGAGTGGCGAGAGAGTACATGAGAACCGATAATGAGACTTGAGAGAAGATTAAGGAATGATTGGGAAAAGAGAGAGTGAGGCGAACTTCGAGGACGAAGTTAATTTTCAAAAGGGAAGATTGTTGTAATACCCCCATACTCTGAGGCACCTTACCAAGGACTACCTCTGAATACAGGAATGATACCATCTTGGTTTCCCGAGGTAGTGCACATCATAGAAACAATAAAGAAATATTATTAATATAAATGTAGTTTAATGGATACAAAATCCTCCTAAAAAAAATACCAAAGTACAAAGCCAAACTAAAACAAAAGTATAACTAATATCGTCTACGGAAGCTAATATATATCATGAGACTCCACTCTGCTAACCCCGCCGCGCAGTCAACAGCCATCATTGTCATTACCTGCTAAACTAACTGCTCACCATCCCCGAATGGATCACCACAGTTTTCAAAACATTAAACGGGGTCAGTCAGCTGAACAACTATATA
>VHZZ01012915.1:10512-23656 GCA_009801015.1 Silene noctiflora | reverse complement strand
CTTGACTACTAATCAACTTAACTAATTACCGATTATGAAACTAATAACAATTATGACCTAACAACATGAAAACTAATCACAAACAATGGATAATTACAAGGAACAACGAAGGATGACATAAAAAGAGATATTCATTATGGAAAACTTGAGAAATATGACCAAAGATAAGAACTTGTTCTAATAAGCAAAACAACAAACACTTGAAAGGCAAGAAATCAATAGAGAAGAAGAACTTGGTGCAATTCTCCCCAATGGCTAACACAATAAGCAAAGTGGATTCTTTTTCTCTTCCTATCCTTCACCTAATACAAAACATGGAGGGTAATGATATACTAATCTAAGCCAACCAATACATCCTTCATTAAGATGATTTAACTTTCTAAGCCACAAGAGAAACCAAAATAAGAGCACTTCAAACAATTCCAACCACGCATGCTAGGATGTGTCTTAAACAATTTAAACCAACCATTCAAGAACACATATGTGACTTCCTACTCACAAAGATTCGATTTTTAAACCAAGATCAAAACTTGATAAGCTTGCATCAAACAAATTCTACTTTACTAAGCCATAAAGAAAACTTAAGTATAAAGAATAATTATGCACTAATTAGATGAAAGATATGCAAGATTGGCCAAACCCAACATTCATTCAACCAATATGACAATAAAAAGAAGGAAATTACAATAAAATAGATAGGGAAGGTATAGAAATCCTTACAAAGCTTAGAGTGTTACTACTAGTTCAAACTACACCAACTAAATGGAGGATTAGTTCCTCATATTTGTCTTACAACCCAAATATTGAAGAAAGATTAACTTAATTATTACAAGCTTCAAAACCWTGATTATGAGAGTATGAGGATGATAATGAAATGTTTCAATTCTAGGGTATTTATATGGATGCACGAAAACGTAGAATATAATCCACTTAAGAAAGCCCAAATGCAGATTTCAAAAAGGCGAGAAAGCAGAGCAGCACAGAGGCGCAAGCGGCGCAGCCTACGCAAAGGGGTGCAGCTACGCTGGTGATGGGCGCAGCCTGCGCCAAAGCTCGGCAGGGCCCTTTTCAATGAATTCCATWTTTTGACTTCAAATCTTCCATGCATTTCTTCCTATCTTCGCTCCCTCTTCTTCTTAGCTTGATTATAGGTCTTAGCCGGAGTACTTACATCGTGTCATGGCCTTGGAATGATTCTCCTCGGCTTCTCTTGGTCAACTCACCCCAAGTTACATTACAAAACGGATGTAAACAATACAAAATTACCTCAACCAAAACCAAAGTCAACTTATTACAAAACCATAACTAAAGACCCATATTAAAAGACTCAAGGGTGATAAAATCACCCTCTTAGACCGACATAAAACCACACTATCAACATGCGAGGAAGACGGTACGAATTTCATATGAATGTATGTAGCATTATGCAATGGTAACACTGTAGTCTGAAATGGTAACATAATTAGATTGTTGCTATCTTAGAAAATGAATTCAGATGTTATTATCATTATATTTTTGTTTGTAATCTGAAATGGTAACATAGTTAGAGTGTTGCTAGATCTGGTTTTTTTTTTGTATTTATGCAAATAGTTTCAATCTTTATGTTATTTTTTTTACTAAAAGTTGATAACTTTATTGGGTTTTTATTTGATTTATGTGAAAAAAATTTGAATCTTTTGTATATTGATTTGTAGATCTGGGGTTGTTATGGCGAAAAAAATGAGGATTTTATCCAAATCAATTAGAGGAGGATTTTGCTTTAATTTGTTTCAATTTTATCAATATGTATTTTCCTATGCTTGAACATTGTAGTTAAGCTTGATCGTCAAAATGTATATTTGCTTGAACATTTTATATGCCTTTGTGATAAACGTCCCGTATACATGTTGTAACCATTTTAGAGTACAGTGTCACCATTTTATTATCATGTCTCTTGTATGCTCCTGAACATTATTGTTACCGGTAACACTATATTTGAATGCATGTTTTTACGCATCATCGTATTGTTACCATTTTAGAATGCATGTCTCTAAAGTGGTTAAATTTTCAAACTAAGGTGATAAGATTTTTAACACAAACTCATATGTCACTATCTGAGTTCATATATATTTCCATTTTAAGATTAGTTCAAATTAAATCACTTATTCTTCAAAATGGGTCGTCATCCTTAGTAAGATGGTAACATTCTACACAAACCTCCATGTCACCATGTTTATTCATATATTGTATCATTATTAGATTTGTTCTATTATACAAAAGAATGCTTATATTTCAGTCTAATATGATAACATTTCTACCCAAACCCTCATGTCACCATCTGAATACATATAGTTTCTATTTTAAGACTGTTCTAATAAAAACCATATATTCTTAAAAATTGTTACATTATTGTATAATAGTTACATTACAGATTAACGTGATATCATTTCTAAGCAAACCCTCATGTCACCACCTGAGACAATATATGTTTTCATTTTAAGACTCTTTTACATCAAATCACATATTATTCAACATGGTTACATTTCCTTATTAAGATGGTAACATTCTTACATATACTCTTATACACATTCTGTAAAGTGGCAACACATACTGCCTAAGATGGTAATAGATTCACACAAACTCATATGTGAGCATGTTCATTCATATATGTTATCATTATAAAATTCATTCAAATCAAATTAAACTTATTGTAAATGGTTACATTTACTAACTAATTAGATGATAACATTCTACATAAACCCTCATGTCACGTGTTTGTGTAGTGCTCCAAGGTTGTTATAACATTGTCAGCATACATTTTGCAATTAGAAGTGCTCAAATTGTACTGTCAACATTTCACTCTAATATGTCACCAGTTTAACTAAATATGTTATCATTTCACTTCAGTATGTCACTAGTTTAACTAAATATATTATAATATCAGAAACCATTTCAGATTACCAGTTGAACATAATTGCATACCAATTGGATTTTGATCAACATAATTGCATATTAATTGGATTCAAATGGTAACACTGTACTCTCCTATGGTAACATTATAAATTAAATGAACTAACTATAGTCTCTTAAATGGTAACATTATAATTCTTATGGACATATAATAATTTAAATGAACAAAACTTGATGTATTTTATATTTTTTGTGGTCACATATTCGACAAAAATTGTAACATTTTTGAACGTTTATGGTAACATTGTTAAAATTGTAAAAAGAAATGCGCACATTTAAATAAATAATGATGCTATTTTATAATAAAGTGGTCACAAAATAAACATTGTCTTAGATCCCTGTCATTATGAAGGACTAAAACTGTAATACCCCGTATTTTATAATTATATATTTTATATTGATTTACGAATTATGTTTGAGACGGATAATAAAATAATAACGATAACGATAATAATACATAATACGTATATAATAAGAGAGGAAGAGAGAAAAAGAGAGAAGAGGAGATATGAGAGAAATGAGCATTTGTCCCTCCGCCTTGAGGTAAGACCGTCTTATACTAGTTTATATATTATTTAATTTATACCATTGACCCGACATGACCTTAACTCACCTCTAACCATCATTGAAAACCCCCATTGGCCGCCGTTGACCACCCAAATTGGGTTTGACCAAGTTTAATAAGGGTTTGTGTATGTTGTTTTGTGTCCGTCTTAAGACAGATTTTGATACGGTTTTTGTGGCCTACTTGGGCTGCCATTGGATGGGTTTTGTCGAGGGTGGAGAGGACAGTTGAGTGATGAAATGGGCGGTGTTTAGTGGCAGAAAAACGAGTTCAAAGGAGGGGTGTCGAGTGTGTTGTTTTTGTCGTGTTGCTGCGGGTTTGGTGTCGTTGTTGTTGACTGTCGTTGCTGGTGGTGGTGGGTGGGACGACCATTGGTGGTGGCGACAGGCGGTGGTTGGGTTGGTGGCGGTTTAGTGGCGTGTGGTTGTGTTGTTGTTGTTGTTGTTGTTGTTGTTGTGTCGGTTGTTGCTTGTGTTGTTAGTTGTCGTCATTGTTGTTTGTTGTGGTTGCTACCGATGGTGAGGGGGGCTGCTGGCCGTGGCCGACCGTGGTGAGTGGTGGTGGCCCACGGTGGTGGTCGTAGGTGGTCGAGGGTGGAGTGTCGACCTAGCTTTGAAACGATAGGTTAATCCTACTCGGGTTCAATATATGTATTTGGATGGTCATATGAGTCGTTATTAAGTGGATAACTTATACAAAGTTACACCACTGTAGAAATACAATTGTGGACTCTATCCTAGCTATATTGATATCTGCTTCGGCGATCTCCCATCCCCAACATGATCATCACAACAAGCATCCAAAACAGAACAGCAACTATACCTGTAAGCCAGTCTGCTCACCATCCCCGAATGGAACATTACAGTTTTACAACAAGACGGGATCAATCAACTGAAAAACTATATACAACAACAATGTAAACATAAAGTAACAATACCACACCACACAACAAGTAACCGACTATACAACAAATTATGTAGCCCTGCCAGTGGAATACCGCGGCCAACCACCTAAACCACCCACAATAACCCAAGTCCCATAATGTGCACATCCCTCCTGCACTGAGAGAACGCATGAGGTGAACAATGGGGGTGAGACCACCTCTCACAATGGCTCACAAACAATATCACAATCACAATACCGATCACACCCAACTCCAACATCCACCACCAACTCCGCCATCACAATATCATCTCAATCATAGAATCATATCATAAAGCACAATACAATACCGTCACATTATTACGCATACAATTATACAGTCAACTGAGTAGGAAATCTTACCTATACCGCATTCCAAGTAGCATCAATCATCAATTCAACCTTACACGAGTATAGCACACTGACATCAACACCTACAATCAGGGTTCGACTCGATTACGCACAATCATAACCCTAACCCAAGACATACAGACGGTGATGGTGACTTACCTTATCGTAAGGTCGGCTAATGGAGTTGGCGTAAACTTCCATTCCCGTGATAGTCTCCTAGGTATACGCTAGCAAGGTGAAGGATGAGTAGAAGGGAGAGATGTGTCGATTTAGGGTTTTGGGGAAGAAAGGAAAAAAGAAAGAAATAAGAAAACGATTCCGGAATTCTTGACTTACGCGTAATATATTATTACGCTGTCCACGACGCACTCGGTCGAGTGCCAACACACTTGACCGAGTCCCATGCACTCGGTCGAGTGCACCACACTCGACCGAGTTTCACCCACTAGGTCGAGTCCAAAGTAAAACAATTACTTTGTCCTGACGATTAAGGTCACACGAGTCAACTATGGTCAGTCTACGGGCCCTCCTAAGGGACGGGTATTACAATAATGGCACCATTTCAGAGTAAAATGCTGTCATTCTCTTTCTCACCATTTTTTTTGTTGATTTGTGCAGAAATGTAAAACAGAAGATGGAGATTGTAGAGCAGAGATAATATTAATTGCTAAAAAAAAACACCACAAAAAAGCACCCATATTTAACATTAAGATCAAATTTAAAAATTAAATCAATGCCACATTTTTAACATCAACAAATGTCACAGCTTTTTTTTACAAAAAATTAAGATTTAAGATAAAATACGAATTATAAATTAAAGTGCAATACAATACCTTCGATTTTCTTGGGTCGAGTTGAAGATGTTACCACCTTATCTGAGCTGAGTTGAAGATCTTGACGTCGAGATGAAGATGGTCTGGATGAAGATAGGAGATGAAGATTGTGAGGTTTTGTTTTTTTAGAGAGATGTATCTTTATTTTGGGTAAAGATTTTATTTATTTTGTGTTTTCCCAAAGAGAATAATGAACTAGAAAGAAGGTTGAATTTTGAAAAATAGAGGAGAGAGGAAAGTGAGGAAGTGACAGGAGGTAAGTAGTCAATCAACTACTTTGAGATAAATATGTGACGTAGTCAATCAAGTGGACAATATAATAATACCAATATTAGGCCCACAAGTATCCATATTAAGCAATATGGTATCTATTTGCTCCGTCTTCGCCTTGTGACGGATAGCGTCCGTCACAAGGGAGACTAATTGTGAGATAAATATGTTACGTAGTTGAGATTTTATTTACCCGCTAAAAGTTGATTTGATTGACAATTGTACTCGGACACAAATTCCCGATTAATGCAAAAGTTATAGTTCTCACAAGTATAAATTATGCAATTATTAAGCAATAATAATACATGTTTTTCAGTTTTAGCTGTTTTATTATATTGTTGTTTCCTGCAATTGAAGTTTTGATTGTTATCATCATTTTTTTTAGAATACGATGTTCACTACTCAATAGTCTGATTAGTATCTTATACTAATACTAAATTAGTAGTTATATATCTTTGTAGATTAGATTGTCTTTTCTCTTAAAAATTTGTGATCACTATAAATGTAGTTTTGCTTGCTTTTACTTATATAAAGTTTAATTTTTAATTTTTCAGGAAGCATGGTTGACAAGAATGATGGCGAGTCTCGATAAGCATTAAAATAAGGTGATTAAACTATTTTTACTATTGACAATGGTATACTCTTTAGATCTTGTTGGATGATCATTTACTAATGATTTTATTTTATAGATGAGAGAAAGGGTGGTACAGCACACGGGGTAATATCATACTTTAATTTAGTTCAGTGTTTTTTTTTTTAAAGAAAAAAGTTATAGTATTATATTAGAGAGTTTTCGGTAACAATCTAATTTTGTACTACAAGTGTTGAATTACTTGACTGATGGCACGTAACATCAATTAGAGTACGAAGTCGTATCAAATATATACAAATTTGGCGAATACAACTCGAGATACATGATAGGATACTCATATGGGCTAAACGATACAACAGGGAATTATAGCACCTTTATGCATTGCAACTTTTACCATGAATAAAACGACTCTAGAGAATACGTTTCACATAAAAAAATGAAATTGGGTCACGTCAGGTTTAGATCGAGTCAATATTAATATGATTAAAATACAATTGAGTCTACTTTGATCAGTAGTAATTTATTTGGAAAAGTACATGGTAAGTTTTATAAATATTTAGACCAGTTGCAATTTGATGTAATAATGGTATCAAAAGTAATAAAATGAGTACGTATAATATACTCGGGGCATACTAATAACAATAATCATAACTTACGTTAAAAGAAGTACGATTGTTATTAAATCAGCTAATGTTCTCCAAGTCAATTCGAGACTGCTTCTTATTCTCAATAACTTCCCTCTATCATTATTCACAAAGATTAACGAAACACACTTCCCCACCATATAATTAAATTTGGATCATAAAAATACACTATTCCACCATACAATTAAATTTAGACCACCAAAACACTACTTTCCAAAAATAGAATTAGGAAATGTATTGAGAATAGACGAAAAAAGAAATTGTAATACCTAGATATTTTGGGATCCGTACGGGAAGCTTTGGGATTCGTGAGGGTTATACGAGAGTAATATTTGACCTTACAATAGACCAAGTGGAGCTTAGATTAGACCTAGTGAAGTGTGGAAGTGGACCGAGTAAGCTAGTAGTGGACCGAGTAGGGTGCACTCGGCCGAGTGGATGGTCTACTCGACAGAGTGGAGTTGACTCAGCCGAGTGAGTGGTTCACTCGACCGAGTAGGTGGCACTCGGCCGAGTGAACCGTTCACTCAACCGAGTGACACTGTTAGTATACGATAATTAGCCAAATCGTCCCTAACCTTAATTCATTTCTCATTCTTCCCCTTTCTCTCTAAACTCTTTTCCTTCTCTCTAAAATCATCCTAAACCCTATTTCTATGGAGTCTAAGCTTGGATTGAAGATTAGCACACCTCACTCACCATCCTTTCACCTTGTAAGTAGATCTAAACATCTCCTTTAACCCTAAATTTTGGAGGATTTTGTATATTTCGTTTATTAGTGAATTTAATTAGATTAGCGGGTAATTAGTGTGTATTAATAAGGGGTTTTAGTTAGTATGGTAGTATAGGATATATTATAATAGTTGTTATATGGTTATTGTAGGATGAGACGGTTTTATGAGGCGAAATCGAGTTGGATTTGTATAGCTTGTTGAAGATGCTAAAAGGTAGGTTAATCCTACTCAGTTTCGATGTTATAATTAGTCTCGTGTGTGCATTTATTATTTAGTTTCATGAAATGTGTTGTCTAGCATTCATATGGTAAGCATGGTTGATGCGGAATCATGAATGAGTCGGGATTATACTTTATATGGCATTGATGGTATTGGTTGAGTATTTGGTTGTTAAATTCATGAATATGTCATGATATGTTGATAGATTATCAAATGAAAGTTGGTAGACGGAATTATATCATAATTGCATTTGTATGAGGCATAGTTTTATTGATGGAGGTTGATGTTGGCGGTGTGGTGATTGTATTAGAGACGGGAGACGGTTGGGAGACTGTCTTCCGCTTAAGTCGCCTCTTGGGGCTTCCCACTCCAATGGGATGTGCACATTAATGGCTTGAGTTATGGAGGGACACGTGACGTTGAGTCACGTCGTCTGGCAGGGGATGCGAGTCGCACTCAGGCCTGGTACCACCGGTGTGTCCGGAGTACCTTTTTACGGACTGTTGTCCGGCTGTTTTGGTGGGCGGTACCGCGGTGCCGTCACCGGGTTAAGGGTACGACTGGGTGTGTCCCGGTACCGGTGTTGTGGAATTGATAGTTGCGTCTCATGCATTGAGTTGTTATATTTCATAATCGCTTTTCATTGTCTTGTCCTATATGTTTATATTATCGAAACTGGCCGTTTGTGGCTTATGTTATTTGTCACCTATTTCCGGGGTGGCCTGTGTCGATCCATATGATATTTTCGATCATATGGGGAGCAGGTTGATTTCAGGTTATGTTGCATAGGGGACTTGAGGCCGCGCTATGAATTTTGGAGCCGAGTAGTAGATGTAAAATAGAGGTCGTAGTAGATGAGTTGTATTCTTTATTTATGTTAATTGTAATCATTAAACTTATATTATTAATAAAATGTTCTTTTAATTGGAGTTTTGAAACACTGCCTCGGGCAACTGAGGTGGTAATGCTTCGATTATCTTTGCGAGATAATCGTGTAACACCCCATACTCCGAGGCACCTTAACAAGGACTACCTCCGAATACAAGGATGCTACCATCTCGGTTTCCTGAGGCAGTGAACATCATAGTAATAATAAAGAAACATTATTAATATAAATATAGTTTAACTTATTACAAAATCCTCCATAAAATGGAGTACAAAACCAACTAAAACAAATGTGATACTAATAAAGTCTGCGAAAGCTAATATAAACTCGTGAGACTCCATCCTGCTAACCCCAACCGCGTAGTCAACAACCATCATCATCATTACCTGCTAAATTAACTGCTCACCATCTCCGAATGGATCACCACAGTTTTTAAAACATTAAACGGGGTCAGTCAACTGAACAACTATATACAATAACAATGTAAACATAATGTAACAGTACTACACCACCACCATCATCACCATCACCACACCACATCACAAGTAACCGACTATACACCGAAGTATGTACCCCTGCCAGTGGAAGATCGCATCCAACCACCCAAACCACCCACAATAACCCAAGTCCCTTAATGTGCACATCTCTCCTACGCTGAGAGAACGCAAGAGGTGAACAATGGGGGTGAGACCACATCTCACAATGACTCACAAACAATATCACAATCACAATACCGATCACACCCAACTCCAACATCCACCACCAACTCCGCCATCACAATATCATCACAATCATAGAATAATATCATAAAGCACAGTACAATACCGTCACATTAATATGCATACAATTATATAGTTAACTGAGTAGGAAATCCTACCTTAATCAACAAATCAGGAACAAACAAGTGATCAAAACGCCTCTTCTATGAAATCTCCTCCTATAACGAATCAATTCATACAATAAGACACAATTCCCTCAAAAACCCCCAAATCATAAATTAGGGTTTCAACAACATACTAAAAGACTCAATTAGAGAATTACCCTTACGATTACGGTCTTAATATGCGTGAAAGTCCCAACAAACGATGAAGACGCGCCGCAGAATGAAGAACTACAAGGAGGAGCAGTAAACGATGTCTAGGTTTTTATTTGAAAAGTGAAATAACGATTTACTGCTTCTCGTTCTAATATTTATACTTTCAACTAAAATCCCGATACGAACCGGACACTCGGTCGAGTACGCGACACTCGACCGAGTAGGCTACAATCGACCGAGTGCAATGCACTCGACTGAGTGCTCCACACTCGTCCGAGTCCCCAACTTCCAGCTCACAAACAGACTGACACTAATGGGCACTCGGTCGAGTACCTTGTACTCTACCGAGTGTCCCTATACAGAAAATACTGAGTATTACAGTCTTCCCTCCTTAAAAATAAACTTCGTCCCCAAAGTTCAAACCATACCAACAAAAGACAACGCTAAGACTGACAAACAACCAAACTTAACTTAGCTTTCGTGAAACAAAACCAAACTTAACTCAAAACTCGACTCAAAACTTATAGAAAAACATATGCGATCATCTTCTACCCCCCTAAAAGAAACAAGGTTACGTCCCCGTAACCAACCATACCTGATCAAATAGGTGCGAATACCTCTCCTTCATCTTATCCTCAGCTTCCTAAGTCGCTTCCTCAACATTATGATTGGTCCAAAGTACTTTCAGCAACACGGTCTCACCATTTCTGGTCTTTCGCACCTTACAGTCCAAAATTTCCTTTGGTATCTCTACATAAGTCAAAGACTCATCGAGCTCTATGGTCCCCACCTCTAAGACATGGGAAGGGTCACTAACATACTTCCGGAGCAACGATACATGGAAGACATTATGCACCCGCTCCAGCGCTGGTGGCAATGCCAAATGGTAAGCCACCTCATCAATGCGATCCAAGATATCATAAGGCCCGATAAACTTCTGACTCAGCTTGCCCCTCTTGCCAAAACTCATTACACCCCTCATAGGTGACACCTTCAAAAGAACTTTTTCACCCACCTGAAAATCAATATCCCGGCGATGAAATCAGCATAACTCTTTGGTCGATCCTGAGCTGCTTTAAATTTCATCTTCTGTCGTATGAACCTCACTTGATCAATCATATCCTGAACCATCTGTCGTCCCAAAACCACAGCCTCGGCACTGTCGTCCCAACATATCGGACTCCTAAACTTCCTCCCATACAAGGCTTCGAACGGTGTCATCCCAATGCTAGTATGAAAACTGTTGTTATAAGAAAACTTAATCAGGTCCAGTCTATTCTCCCAGCTACCACCAAACTCCATGACACAAGCTCTCAACATATCCTCTAAGGTCTTAATGGTCCTCTCGGTCTGACCATCTATCGCAGGATGAAAAGCTGTACTCATCTTCAAGGTTGTACCCATCAACTCTTGSAATTCTTGCCAAAACTTTAATATGAATCTCGCATCACGATCCGACACAATGTCCTTTGGTACCCCATAAGGGCGAATCACATTCTTCCTATACCCATTAGCCAACTGAAGCTTACTCCAAGTGTCCTTCATTGGAATGAAATGGGGCGACTTGGTTAGTCGATCCATAATCACCCAAATCATGTTGTTACCCTACCGAGTCCTCGGTAAGGCCACAATGAAATCCATAGAAATGGACTCCCACTTCCACTCAGGTACCTTTAGAGACCGAATCTTACCCTAAGGTCGACGCTGCTCTCCCTTCACTCGCTGACAGGTAAGGCATCTAGCTACAAACTCTGTTGTCTCCCTTTGCATCCTAGGCCACCAGAAAGTCTTCTTTAGATCTTTGTAAAGCTTATCACCACCTGGATGCATTGAATAAGGCATACAGTGAGCCTCAGTCATGATCGTCTTCCTTAACTCAACATCACTAGGAACACACCATCTACCATCAAACCTTAAACTTCCATCAGTATGAACTGAAAATCTCGAAACTGTCCCTTTCTCCACCCTATCTCTCCACTCTCGAATCTTAGGATCATCATCTTGCTTAACTCTGATCTCGTCATAAAGCGCGGGCTCCACATTCAAATCCCCAAGAGAATCCCCTTTCCTGATCATATGAATTCCCATCCGGTTCACTTCTTCCCTAAGTCGCATGAGTGACATAGCAATGCATAGAGAATGCACACTCTTCCGACTTAACACATCATCAACTACATTAGCCTTCCCTTCATGATATACTATCTCCATATCATAGTTGCCGATCAACTCAATCAACCTCCTCTGTCTCATGTCCAACTCCTTCTGGGTGTAAATGTACTTCAGACTCTTATGATCTGAAAACACCTTAAAGGTTGCCCCATAAAGGTAGTGTCTCCAAATATTCAGAGCAAAGACCACTGCACCCAATTCCAAGTCATGAGTAGGATGGTTCTCCTCATAAGTATTCAACTGTCTCGAGGCATAAGCTATCACTTTCCCATTCTACATCAACACATAACCCAGTCCATTCTTCGAAGCATTAGTGTAAACTTCAAAGTTCTCACTTCCATCCGGCAAAGCTAAGACATGAGCTGTAGTCAAGCGATCCTTTAAGGTTTGGAACGCTGTCTCACAACTCGCATCCTAGCGAAATCTGTTCTTTTTCCTCATAAGCGCTGTCATAGGTCGAGCTATCTTCGAAAAGTCTTTCACAAATCTTCTGTAGTACCCGGCTAAACCCAAAAAGCTTCGCACCTCCGCCACATTCTTTGGTGCCTCCCACTTGGACACCGCCTCAATCTTGGTAGGATCCACTGAAAGCCCATCTATAGAAATCACATGGCCCGGAAAGGGCACCTTCTCGAGCCAGAACTCACACCTAGAGAGCTTTGCATATAACTGGTTATCGTGAAAGGTTTGAAATACCAGTCTCATATGCTCCTCTCTAGTCTTAGAGTAGACTAGGATGTCATCAATGAAGACAACCACAATCCAGAAACTAGCTGAAAACCCGGTTCATCAAATCCATGAAAACTGCTGACTAGACCATTTTATACATGTTTATATCCCCTATATTAACTCGGTTTTCATGCTTATTTCACTATTATTTGTGTTTAGTTGAGCTAATCCCGTGTTCTAGATGTTTTGCATGCGTTTAGTGTAATTTGTAGAAATTATAGCTTTCGTTAGCTAAATCCCGTCAAG
>VHZZ01012908.1:36011-49368 GCA_009801015.1 Silene noctiflora | reverse complement strand
TGTATTAACTCGATCGAGTTTGTCCTACTCGATCGAGTATGTTTTAGTACTCGATCGAGTGCGTCTTTGTGCGGACTGTTTTTGCTTTGAGTCGTAGGCTATGTGCTTATGTTTATCCTTTTTCTCTAGCTCAAAGAAATGTCGCCAAAGAGATTAGCAGCGTATGTTAAGGCTCAGGTGTAACACCCGCGAAAGTCCCGTTTTAGAATTTATAATTTAATTAACTATTTTATAATTTTATTTATGTTTTAAATCCATTTTTATAAAATTGTTGCTTTACATGTATAATAATAGTAATGTTAATAATAATAACTGTCTTAGGTGTGTAGTAGACTTTGAGACGTGTTTTTAGTGAAATCCGACTCAACATGAGTTAAACTTGGGCCTAGAATAAGTAATGGGCCTATTTACTCCTTTCTTCCCTCAAAACCCTCATTTTCCTCTTCATCTTCTCATAAAATTTCAGCAACTTTGTCTCTACAAATTCCACCATTGTTACACTTTCTCATCAACCTTAAAAACTTCATAAATCCTTCATTTCTCCACCAAATCACTTCATTCTTGTGTCATTCTTCTTCTTATCTCGCCCTCCTCCTTTCTAGGTAAGAAAGACATAATCTTTCTTTATATTTCTACAAGCTCATATTTCTAGGGTTAGAGTATTTTGCTTATTTCTTTGAGGTTTTTGTTAAGGATCAAGCTTGGAGGTCCTTGACATGGCTATGTGACNGCAACTTTGTCTCTACAAATTCCACCATTGTTACACTTTCTCATCAACCTTAAAAACTTCATAAATCCTTCATTTCTCCACCAAATCACTTCATTCTTGTGTCATTCTTCTTCTTATCTCGCCCTCCTCCTTTCTAGGTAAGAAAGACATAATCTTTCTTTATATTTCTACAAGCTCATATTTCTAGGGTTAGAGTATTTTGCTTATTTCTTTGAGGTTTTTGTTAAGGATCAAGCTTGGAGGTCCTTGACATGGCTATGTGACGATTTGAAGTGTAAAAAGGTAACGGTGATAGGTTACTCGAAATTACAATCAATTATGTGTTTTATATGTGATGGATTTAGTCTTTATTGGATTAAAGTTGATATCTTTACATGTTTAATGTGTTTCTTACTTGGTTGTTCAATGAATGATTTTGTTTGTGTTTGTTGAAAAACTTTGAGTATGGAATTACATGTTTTGCACATAATTAGAATAGATTAATCCCATGTATGAATTCAAGGATGAATTTTTATTTGTACCATGTTATTGTGCTCTATTATGTCATGAAATTGTGGTATGGAGTTGTTGGTATGAAAACAATTGAGAAAGGTTAGTAACTTGAATATGTAAAAAATTGATTCTCCGTCTTACAAGTACGCTCTTTTACATGTATTGTTGGTGTGGTGAGTCCCCTTATAGAATTATTTAAAGTTGGAACGATTTGGGTAACTTGGTTGGTTCGTATTTGATTAGAACGATTTCCGACTCAAATATATGAAATTCTTGTTATTCACATGTTTATAATTTAATTTGATGGAAATATGATAAAATAATTATGTTTAAGTTTGAATGAGTAAAATATATTTTGGATCGTCTCATTTATGTTTAAATGCATGGAACGAGTTTTGAACAAATCACGACTCGAAGTGGAACCGTCCCAAACTCATCCCACGCGCACAACCAAGCTTCCCCTCGCAATACCCAGCCATCCCGGTGGTATAGCTGCCATCCCTGGCCGGGATGGAGTCCACACCACTCCCCCTTGCTTCTTGGCTGCCGTCCCTGGCAGGTATGGTCTCGTCCCACCTGTACCAGCCCCCGCACCGGCCGGTATAGGATTTGTCCCACTGGGACAGCCTTTGTCCAGCCTGACAATTTTTCGTAAAATGGCCATATGTCCTTTTTTACTTGTTTGTTTCGTTCTTATGACATACCCTTAGAACCATAAGAGGATAAGATATCATCTCAAATTGGTTTCATCTCATTCTCATGTCTAGAACGTGAGTTATGATCGTTTGAAGTTGACTCTTGTTGTAGTCAAGTTCTATAAATTTATACCTTTTGTATATGATAGTTGTTTTTACCTATTATTCATATCATGACCCATTTTTTCCCTTGTTGACTCATTGTATGCTTATAAATGACTCAGTTTTTGGGTTCTTTACGTTTGTCTCGTGTTTTACATAATGGAACTCAATTGTTTTTATTTGGTTATACTTTGTTCAAATGACATACAAGTGTAAAGTATGATGTTATTCATGTTAAGTGATGACCTTTTATGCTTCATATGTGAGTCCCCTTTGGTTTGTTTACGTTTTGCATGGTTTTTTGTATATTCTAATTCATTCATTATCATTTGTTTACATTGTATTCAAGTAACTTGTAAATAAATTATGAATCATTTATTTATGTTTCAAATGTATGAAATGACGTAAATTACTTCATATTTGAGTTACTAAATGTCATGATCGATATGTGTCTCATTTCAAGTATGAATTTCTCATGTTAATTTGTTATTTGCTTTGAGTCTCATTCTTATGGATTCGTCATTATGTTACACCCCTTGCTTGACTTATATTTGCGCCTACTTGTGTTGTTCTGGCAAGTACGGTTTTGGCTTACATGTGCTATTCTGGCAAGTAAGGCTTTGGCTCACTTGTGTTGTTCTGGCAAATGAGTTCTATCGCAGTCCTTCCCGCCACTTTCGTGCTGTTCTTTCGATTGGGGTACTCGATTTCCATGTGCTTGGCTGGATCTTCAGTGGCTCCACCTCCAAACATGTTGGGTTCTACCAGATTTATGTAAGAGAGACGAATCTCAAAAGTACCATTGTCCGTTGTTGGAAGCTTGAATCCCTTAGAGATGGACTCAAGAGTAGGCTCAGAATGGCTTGCTAGTGTCTTTGCAGCCATGATCGTAGTAGTGGCAGAAATGAAAGTGTCTTCTTCAAAGGACTGAGTTTCTGCAATATATTCGGCGTAAACTATGTCAAGCGTACTCAAGTCTTCAGCTTGACAGATTTCCCTAAAGAAATTTCGTCGGGCCCTTAGAGTCTTTTCTGGCTCAGGATCGTACGGCACGAGCTCGAACCTGTGAGACCCGGGTATAAGCAAAACACTAAAGGAAAAATAAGAATGGTCTCAAGGAACTGAGGTTCCCTGAGACAAAAGACAAAGTAAAAGCAAACAAATAGAAGAAACACCGTCTCCCCGGCAACGGCGCCAAAATTTGACCGACTAATCGTGTACTTGCCAAAAATAACCAACTGGTCTCTAACTAATATAGCTAGGGTAGTCGAGATCGTATCCACAGGGAGACAAAGATGTTCTAAAAGTGAGCTAACGTTTGTCTGAGTAGCTGATCTTGGGGGTTTGATTGAATTTTAGCTAATCTAAACACAGAGAAATAAAAGCAAGCAAATATTAAACAGGGTTAAAAACAATATAGGAGAAGCAGCTAGGATTATCGGTTCACCACGGTCAATAACATTCAAAAGCATAGGTCAAAGGTAGGTAATAAATACAGTCAGAAGGGTATTGAACAGATCCTTTCGGTCTCCTATTCCCCTAGAAAACTAAAATAGCTTTCGCCCTAATTAGGTATTTCTATTGTTCGCATCTAGTTCTCACCCAATACCAATCTTTCGATCTAGGTCAAGGTTTAACAAAACAATCAATTGATCACATGCAATTAATCAATTAATTACAATAGAAAGATGTGATTAACAATTCTGACATGATAAAAATTTCAGATCTAAAACCAAGCAACATTCTATTAAAAAACCGTGGCTCCCCTAAGCCCTAGCATCAATGAAATTAGCTACACATGTCAAATTTAATTAAACAAATAGGAAGCATAATAATTAATTTAAACATTATTGAATAAAGTAAATAAAAGGCAATCGTAAATAAAGAAGAACAAAGCAATCAGGAATGAAGATGAAATCTAACAAGATGAATTGCAAGGAAAAGTAAAGATGGATTAACAAATTACAGAATGAATAAAGAATGATTACATGTCTAGATCCCAAAAAGTTTAGTGCAAAGTAACGTAAAACAATTTTTAGCTAAAATTTTTGATGACCTAATACTGAGTAATCGCTTCTCTTAAATAATAAGAGATAACGACATATCTCCTCACTAATGGGCCAAATCGAGAAAAATACAAACGTTTGATTACAAAGACTGGTCGATCGACCAATAGTACCAGTAGATCGACCAACCGAACTAGCAAACCAGTCGATCGAATAATAGTATCAGTCGATCGACTAAAACAGCAGAGCAGCTATATTAAATTTGTTCTACTCTTGTCCACACGCGTCCCGAGGTGACGACTTCCGAGCTACAGCTCTTTTAGTTCTCAAGATGTAGCTCCGAGGACAGGTTTAGGTTTGATTATCACACATTTGGGTCAAATCTGCATTAAACACAAAATAACCGAAAGTATTCTATTCGTAGGAAAATATTAGCTAATCGCAATTAAATATACACTGAAATGTGTGCCAAAACAGTATAAAAAGTGGATGAAATATGCCCGCATCAGTGAGTAGTTGGCTTAGCAGGTGTTGATCATTGATGTACCTTTCGGGGATTGGATGGGCTGAGTCACACCAGTTGTAGTTTAGCTTTTGCAGAATAGATGTTTTGTCACATTATATTTGTCTTCACCTTTTTGGATTTTGAGACATGTAACATTTGAGTTTGTAGTGCCTTTATTTAAAGTTATTTATTTATACTTGTTTCATTATGGTTACTGTGATGCCTACTACCTCGGGAAACCAAGATGGTAACATCTTCTTACATTGGGGTAGGCCTTGTTAAGGTACCTTGGTGAATGGGGGTGTTACAATGTCCAATCTTCTTTTTATTGCTTATTCAAGTGATCTACCCCGACTACTTAAGCCCGTACAATAAAAAGGACCAACCACCTACTCCGGTTGCGACAAGAGATCAAAGACTACTTAGTCTAAGAACTCGAATTTCTACCTTAGAATGTTTACAAGATCAAGTTTCTTCTAACATATTCAAGAGAATATAGGAAGACAACTTATTAGATCAAACGATTCTAGGCAAGAGAGTATAATACATAAAGCAACAGTGGTTCTGACTGTATCACTTGAAGACTTTGAAAATTTTGCAAAGAAATGAAAAGATTTAAACTTTTGAAACAATTTTTCAAACTTCAGATTTGTTTTCTCAAAAAAGTCTTAGTTGAAAAGAAAGGAAGGGTGATCCTTTTATAGAGGAGGTAAACAAGAGGGGACAAACTAGGGTTTACAAGTCAAAGCTTTGTTATGTGACAAAAGCTTTGAGCCTCCCATGTTTGCACCAAAATGGATGTCCTTCTAAGGATCACACAAGGAAAAAGGAGGTTTGTAATTATCCTAAAAAGTATTGTCTTTTCAGAAACAAAGCAACAGAGACAATCACAAGAGGACAACTCTTTGAGATAGAAAAAGGAGAAACTCAACTTTGTTTTACAAAAGACCAAAGGTAAGTTTTAGCACATTTTAAGAAGCATCTTTAGGAAATGAAAATGACATTTCTCTTTTCCCTTAAAGCAACCTTTCAAAATTTCAACTCAAATTATTGGAGAAAGTATCTTTCAAAAAACCGGCAAAAAGATGCTCTTGAGTAAGGAAGTARAAATTGATTTTGAAGGAATTTATTCGAGTGATGCAGATCAAAGTGACACCGACCAAAGTGACAGTCCAGCTTACTATTATCAGATACAGTGATAGTGAGCTGAATTGTTACTTTGATGGTTACAAGTACTCTACTCAGTTGCCCTTACATTAGTGACACATAATAGCTTCAATTCTTGTTGGGCAATGTTTCAACACTTCAATTATTCCTGGAAAGGTAAACTAAGATAACACACATTAAATGGGATGTCATCATCAATCAAAGGAACTCAACAAATTCCCCCTTTGATGATGACAAACCCAACAAAAAACGAAATGTCCAGATTTCCCTTTTCAAACTCAGTCTAAAAAGATATCACAATAAGAGTAAGGCAGATTATCCTTATAAAGCAAAACAGTAAAGAAAAAATGCCAAACAAGTTTAGTAGAACCAACAAGCAGGAGATTAACAGGATCATTAGGCCATGAATATGAACTTAAGCAAGTAACTAGGAGGGACAAAATATGAGTTTACCTTTTCCCCCTCTTGACATCATCAAAGGAGCAAGTTAGAGATGCTAACACCAGACACAGATTAAGCATGCATGAAGAGGCACATAAAGATAACCATATTTGTAGCAAAATAACAAGGTCAACTAACCAACCATAGTTTAAATAGAGTTCATACATAAGTTCAACATAGCTAAACAAGTTTTAAAGTTACACCACCACGCAAATAAGAGTGAAAGGGCAGGGGCAAGATAAAAGGGATAGGCATTATGGATTAGGCATTAAAAGGCAGATTTAGGGAGATGAATCCTGATCATCCTCTAGATCGGGATCATCAAAAGGATCGTCACCATTACCACCAGGTTTTGCTTGAAGAAGATTTGAAATAATATCAACTTCACCATGGACCTCATCAAGGGTAGTTATGGGACCCTTAATAGCAGCGTCCTTGGCCTCAGAGTCTTTCTTCGTCCAGTTAGCAAGACTTTGAATAGAATCCCTCTTCTCGTCCAAATATGCCTTGACTCGTGTATCCAAATCAGTGATGGCCTTAAGAATGACTCCCAAACCTTCACTTGAGGAGTTATAATTGCCCTTGCTAAAAGACCCGACCTTACGAACACTGGCAGCAACGAATTTAATAGCAACAAGTTTGTTGTCCAGTACCCTTAGCATCATTTTCCCAAATTGACCATTACTCATGATGTCATACATGTCTAGAGAGCCTAGGCTAGTGTTAAGGAGGATACCCTTGGCCTTAAGTACCATGGAAATTCACATGCCATTGGGAAGACGAATTAGGCTCTTGTTGTTGCGGTTGCGGGGTTTAGCAGTGATCAAAGCAAATCGTTTGAACATGAGCTGAGGGTGGTTAACCTTTTTGTGAGTGGCTATGTGATAGATGATGTACTGTTGGTTGATGGAAAGTTTGGCTCGGTCATTTGAGGGGTATAAAGAACGACATAGCATATTGAAGAGTAATCGCAAAGGGGGTGGTATCTCAGTACTACCAACAGGACCACAGGTTTTTACTTTAGGTTTCACCACTTAAGCAATTTCAAGTGGAGCAGCATAGGGAAGGGCAGGCCAGGTTTAGTCATTGAGGAGGATGGTATAACCCTCATTGGGAATGTTTAATATTTCAGCAAAATCAGCTTGAGAGATGTAGAGAGGCTTACCATTGACCTTACAATGAGGGAGGTTCCAGAGGGATTCACAAGAATCGAGGCAAAGAACTGGAATACCTCGCTTACAAACGCGAGTTCCCTTAACTCTAGAAACTCCTTCCACCCCTGAAAACCCAGTGCTTCCTCAATGTCGATGAAAGCAGGAGATTTGTACCAGACTTGGTCATAGACACGGGAAGTATGAATGGCGTCCTTAGTGATCAGGCACTCACAGTTTCTATAGATGGAGGGTGGAAGATCAAGATCTTTAATTTGTTGCCAGACAACTGTCGAATCCCATTTGGTGATGAAAGGAACAGAATATGAGGGAGAGAGGTACACTAATTTGCCTCTGGGATAGATGGTCGTTTGCTTAGCCTTCTTAGGAGGAGGTTCCTTCTTAGAGACATCAGATATGGGCCTCTTCGATTTTCCAGACTTGGTGGATCTAGAAGTTTCCTTACCCATATCAACACATCACATTCTTCCTCTTCTTCAATGTCAGGAAGACAGGATAAGGTTTTTCCTTTCTTCTCGGAACCGTTCCTTGGTTTCTCTAATGGAGAATCCTCCTCTACAGTGGGTGGAATCTCATCCTCGCAATAAACAAGCTTGTCGAGGGGATCCATCTCTGAATTTTCCTCGTCATCAATGGTGATAGTTTCAAAGGACGATCCAAAAAATGAACTTACCTTTTTCTTGGCCCCTCGAGTTCGGCGACCAATCATAAAGGATATTAGAATATCTTCAAGAGGTAAAGTAGCAAGGGGTTTAGTTTCAATTGGTGTTTCTTGGTCATGAGTGATCGGAAATGCATATGATCCTCGCCTTTTTCCGGCCATATCATACGGACTATTTTTTGGGGAAGATGGAGGGCTAGGTGTGGAATGGGGTGATGTGATGTGACAGGTCATAAAGGCGGTTTTAGTGGGTAGTTTAGTGTTAAATGATGTTTTAACTATGGTGAATGGGGTAGGTGGAAGTTTTTATGGGAAATGGATAAGGGAGACTGGACGGTTAAGAGATAAGTTAGGATAAGGGTGAGGGGTTTTGGATTCTAGTGAGTTTTATGAAGGATAATGGGCCCAATAAATGTGGAGGATACGGTCCATTTAATGAGAAGTTGGTGACCCAAATTTATACATGGTGAATGTAATATAATCAAATGTTTAGATATGAGGTTGAGTGATTATGTTGCACAAATATAAGTTATCAATTTATGGACTAAACATGGTATGAATAAACTAGGGTGAATGATAGCATTCAAACGAATTTTATTTAGTCAATCATTTAGGAGAGTTGATAAATGCATATTTTATACCTACAAGCAATTGATTAACCCAATTTTTAGCCTAAGTTTTTCAAATTTCTCGCTTGCAAGAGGTTTAGTAAAAATGTCGGCATTTGATCCTCGGTTTTGCAAAAAATAAGTTTAACATTCCCTTTCTCTACATGGTCTCGAATAAAATGGTGATGGATTTCAATGTGCTTGGTCTTAGAATGTTGAATTGGGTTTTTTGATATATTTATTTCACTCCTATTATCACACATTATGGGGATGGAGTAAAAAATAATACCAAAATCTAGGAGTTGTTGTCTTACCCAAAGAAGTTGAGAGCAACAATTTGTGGCACTAGCGTATTAACTTTCGGCCATTTAAAGAGAAGCTGTATTTGTTTCTTTGAGCCCCATGAGATGAGACATGGGCCCAAAAACGTTGCAATCCCGGATGTACTCTTTCGATAAACCGTGCATCCCGTATAGTCCGCATCGGAATATCTTATAAGATCAAAGACACACAAATAAAGGTCTTGTGTTTCAATCAAATATCGAAGAATATGTTTAACCTCTTTAAAATGAGATTCTTTCGGATTTGATTGGAATCTTACACACAAACAAACACTAAAAACAATGTCGGGACGACTAGCGGTTAAATATAGAAGCGATCCAATCATACCTCGATACACCTTTTCACTAATGCTCTTACCGTTCTCATCTTTGTCCAATTTGGACATGGATAACATAGGTGTAGAGAAAGAGTTTCCATTAGTCATCCCAAACTTCTTGAGCATTTCTTTAATGTACTTTTGTTGATGGATCATGATACCATCTTTGGATTGCTTGATTTGGAGCTCAAGAAAGAATCCTAGCTCACCTATCATGCTCATTTCAAACTCCGATTTCATTAGTTCCGAAAAATAGGCATAAAGGAGTTCATTTATTGCACCATATATAATGTCTTCAACATACACTTGTACAACCAACAGTTCAGCTGACTGTGACTTTAAAAACAATGTTTTATCCATGAAACCTCTTCTAAAACCGTTTTCAATGAGAAATTTARACAATCTATCATACCAACACTGAGGTGCTTATTTCAAACTGTAAAGAGCCTTGTCCAATTTGAAAACATGTTTAGGAAAATCATTATCTAAAAATCCCGGGGGTTGCTCCACAAAAACATCCTCTTCCAAATATCCATTTAGGAAAGCTTTTTTGACATCCATTTGGAAAAGTTTAATGCCTTTTTTAGCCGCAAAAGCGATTAGTAATCATATGGCCTCAAGCCTAGCTACCGATGCATAGGTTTCATCGTAGTTTATCCCATCTTGTTGATTGTAACCTTGCACCAGTCAAGCTTTATTCCTTACGATTTCACCGGAATCATTGAGCTTATTGCGAAAGACCCACCTAGTACCAATGACGGTACGATTAGATGGTCTAGAAACTAGATGTCATACCTCATTCCTCTTAAATTGATTGAGCTCATCTTGCATTGCAATTAACTAGTCTGCATCAGTTAGGGCGACTATTACATTAGCTGGTTCAATTTGAGAGTGGAAGGCATTGTGGGCACAATAGTCATCGAGGGATGCAAAGTTGTTGAGTGAGGATCTTGTTTTGACTCCAGAGTTCAAGTCACTTGTTAGATTGGAGAGTGGATTTGAGCTTTGATGTTTCCACTTTCTTGAAACAATAGTGTTTTGTTCCCCCTCAAATGTAACAGTCTCGGTGACTGTTGTTTGCTGGTCAGAAGATGGCTCCACACCAGAGTTTAAGGACTCTCCTGGAGCAATAGTGTCTTGAACTGTTGCTGTTTTGGAGGTGGATGCAATGGTGGTTGGGACTGCTACTGATTGGGATGAGGAACTAGCATTAGTGGTGTCACTGTTTGTTCCCCTTGAACTATTGCTTGCATCAGTAGGAGACAGTCCCAGTGACTGTTGTACAACGTCATTGTTTTGAACTTCATCATTCTCAAACACGAAATCTTTTCTAACAAGCCCAATCTCGAATTCATCAACTTCTTCCTCATTTTGTACCAGTCCAAGAACACTAGATTCATCAAATATGACATGAAGACTTTCCTCAATTAGCATGGTTCGTTTGTTGTAAACTTTATAGGTCTTGTTATGCTCGGAATGACCAATAAAAACTGCTTCATTACTACGAGGATCGAATTTACCCAGGTTATCTTTGCCATTGTCATGAACAAAACATTTCCTCCCAAAGCATCTAAAATATGAAATATTGGGCTTTCTTCCACATAGCAATTCATAAGATGTTTTATTTATTATACATCTTAGCATGACATGGTTGTGAATATAGCATGTGTTGTTGACCGCTTCGGCCCAAACGTTTTGAGGTACTTTACTACACAACAACATGGTTCTAGCCATTCCTTCAAGAGTCCTATTCATGCGTTCAACAACGCCATTTTGTTGAGGGGTTCTAGGAGCTGAGAATTTATGGACTACACCATTACCAACACAATAGACACCAAATGATGAGTTTTCAAATTTGGTTTCATGATCGATTCTTATGAAAACAAGTTTGAAATCAAGTTTATTTTGGATATTTTTCAACCAAATTAAAAAGTCATCAAACGCCTCATCTTTGGAGCTTAAGAAAAGTGCCTACACAAATCTAGAGTAATCGTTAACAATGACACACACATATCGACTACCACCTCTACTTCTAGTTCGCATTGGTCCACATAAGTCAATATACAAAAGTTGTAGGGGACGAAGGGTACTCACACTTGTTTTGGATTTAAAGGAACTTTTAACATGTTTGCATCTTGCACATTCATCACATACCTTATCAAGGTCAAATTTCATGTTGGGAAATCCATCTACTAAGTCAACTCTTTTAAGAGTGCTGATAGTTTTAGCATTAACATGTCCAAATCTTTTGTGCCATAGCCAAGGATCATTTTTCATTACACTCATACAAGACATGGTATGACCTGATAAAATGTTTAAGTTGGTTAAATGCACGTCTTTTACACGTCTTCCTTCAAGGATGATCTCATAAGTTGTGGCATCAATTATTCGACACACATTAGCACTAAAGTCTAAAATATTTCCTTTAACACATAATTGAGAAATGCTAAGGATATTGTGTTTCAAACCTTTGACAAGCCGCACCTTGTCGACACAAAGTAACGATGACTTACCAACCTTTCCAATGCCAATTAATTCACCTTTCATGTTGTCGCCAAACGTTACCGTGCTATGATGAGTCATATTTATATACATTAATTTGTCTTCCCTTAGTTACTTTTGATATGGTTTTCGTGCTAAATTATGTCAATTATATGCCATTTACATTAGAATGTCGATACTTCTGCTATTTGGTGTTTAATTCAGAAATGAAGCATTTATGGAGAAAAAAAGAATGAAATGGAGCACCGTGGAATTGGCATGAAGGGATACACGGAGCATGGCACGGAAATTTAGAGAAATAAAGGAAGGGAAGAGAAGAGTGCACGAAGAAGTAGGAAGAAATTGAATACTCGATCGATTTGGATGACACTCGATCGAGGAACCTGGAGATTAATTAAAAGAATTAAATGCCGAGAGTTGACGATATGAAAATAGTATACTAGATCGAGTATGCATGGACTCTATCGAGTACTCGGCCCAAATCCGACTTTTGCGAGAACTTTCCTAAATAAATTTAACTTGTATTATAAATACCAAACTCGTAGGTTATTATTAGGGTACGCATTATTTACCTTTTGAACTCCTAAAAGTCCTTATTTTAGTAGGCTAGCATTATTTTCGGATCTACAATTGTTTCTACAATTATCATTAATCTTTCCCCGTTTATTAATCATTCAATTGTTGTTCATCTTATTATGTCTTTAATTATGTCTTTCTATTCATAATATTGTTGTTCTTATTACTAGTGCATAGCTAAACCTTTCATATAGGGTAAAGCGGATCTAGTATCATGTTAGAAGGGGGTAATTAATACATTAACTGTTAAGCTGCTTTTGATTGTTGTTCAGTTATGGTTTTGAATCTAATTGATTGATTACTAATCAAAGTTAATTAATTAGTCTTGCAAACTTGGATTTTCACCGATCGGTTTAAGACTAGTATAGGCTACGATAACAGAATAGAGATAGTTTAATTATAGCGACCGCATATTAATCTAGATCTAAAGGGCATATTTGAATCGACCGATCATATGACGTTAAACAATCCAATAGCTCTGTTAATTAATTAAATCTCACCCCAGATAACTGATCTAGTGAACTCAATCCCTAGACCTCTTAATCATATTGAATTCGCTATTTATTTATTTTGCAATTAGTTTTAGTAAGCCAATCAAAATCTTCAAGAAACTTGTTACCTTTAAGACAGACTTAGATAACGACCAATTAGACTGTTAACGCCTCCCTGTGGATTCGACCCTTCTTATCGCTAGCTACTAGTTAGTAGTAATTTAGGTTTATTTTGATATAGGTCATACGACTAAACTCTTATCAAATTTGGCACCGTTGCCGGGGAAGCAACTATTTTCTGTTTGTTTTTGTTTAAGATTGTCTTTTGTCTTAGGGAACCTCGGTTCCTTGAGACTGTTTTTATATTTTTCTTGTTGCTTTCGTGTATGCCCAAGTCATCTAGGTCCGAGATTCTACCTTTAGATCCCGAGCCATGATAGGTGTCGTACCCTATACAAAAATAATACCCTAAGTACAACAAATAAATGTAGTATAAAGGGGTCGAATCCACAGAGAGGTAGGTGTCGTTAACTTTAGTTGTTTGGGATGAA
>VHZZ01012892.1:4218-14700 GCA_009801015.1 Silene noctiflora | reverse complement strand
CCTCTCGATCGAGGACTTATCTTCAGCACACTACTCGATCTAGGAAAGCATCCTCTCGATCGAGCACTTCTCATCTCGGATACTCGATCGAACAACAGCTTCTGGTCGATCGAGCACTATGATCCTAAATTCCTCTCAATCGAGCACAGGACAGCTCGATCGAGGTATTCTCCTCGGTCAGACTCACTTGGCCTATTATAACAGTGGACTTGGCTTCGAATGTGGTCAGATTGTGGTCGTCACGCTTCTCCATGCACGAGTACTCCGTCCCTTATTCTTCCATCTTCTATAAATGCACACTTGAGATAGTAAAAGCTTGGTTTCCGCTACATTTCGGCTCATATCTGCAAATTAGCAATACAAACACAAAGTAGCCTATTCGGGGCGAGAAGCGATATAAAATCACCTAAAATTGTAGAAATGCGTGCAAAAAAGGACCGTAAAAGTCTATATAATATGCACGCATCACTAAGAGAACATCATTGATAAATTTAGTACCTTTCTTAGTTTGTACAGCAATGGTTCCCTTTCCTTGTGTCTCCAAGAAGGCTCTATTTTCCACACGAACATGAGACTCGTTTGAAGTATCAAGTTGGTTTAAAATCTTCTTATCATGAGTCATGTGGCTAGTGCAACCACTGTCAAAAAAATCATTTTTGCTTGTGGCTAGAATTCTTGCTTTGACGAACTTGAAATAGATGATCCTCAACATGTTTTGCTTAGTGGGTGGACTGATCTTGTAAATTTTGCCTGAGTTTGTTTTTGCAATACTTCTCAACATAACCAACCTTCTTGCAAAATCTACATTGTAGTTTGGGTTTTCCCTTGGACCAACAATTTTGCTCTAAATGATGGTTTTTGCCGCAAATGCCACATGGATGAAATTTTTTAGGTGTTGATGGACTATTGTTACCCTCCAGATATTTGCCTTTATCTTCTTTTAGATAAGGTAACTTTGATTTGTGCTTAGTTTGGAAAGCACTCTCGGTTGGACTCTCGTCACTTTTGATGAATTTTTCCTCGTGTGCCAACAATGATCCAAACAACTTAGTAGTGCTGAGTGTACTCAGATGTTTAAATTCTTCAATCATGTAAGCAATAGTATTGAACTTACTATTGAGAGTTACTATCACCTTTGGAACGATGGTTTCATCGCTAGTACTTTCTCCATAAATTTTCATTTGATTTACAAGCTCCATGAATCTTGACGAATATTCTTTAATGTTTTCGTCTTCTCTCATCTTGATATTTTCATAATCTTTTCTTAGTTTGAGTCTTACAATCCTCACTTTTTTTACCCATGGAATTCCTCCAAAAGAGTGTTCAAGGCTTATTTTGCTGATGATGCCCGAATGATTTTTGGTGTTATGATGTCCGAAACAGCACTATGGATATATGAAAGTGCCCTCGCATCTTTCATTTCTTCAGTTTTTAGTTGTTATAGTCGTGCAGCAGAATATTCACTTCCTTCTACTCTTGCTTCAAAACCCTTCTCCATAATCTCCCATAGATCACAAGACTTTAAAAATAGTTTCATTTTGACACTTCAATAATCGTAACTTTCTCCTGCAAAGTTTGGAATTGCAGGGAGAGAAACACTTGAACTTGAAGCCATACTTCAAGAGGTTGATATGATTAGAATGGATATGTGTAGGCCCTTTAAGATCCTTGAGGGCTCTGATACCAAATGTTGGGTATTGGGATAGTTTATGTGAGAAAGCGAAGAGAAATATGTCTGATAGAAGAAAATAGTTTGTGATTGAAATAGTTTGATTTGATAGGTTGTGATTAATTTATTTTTATTGATTTTGATTGATATCGATTGATATACAATGTCTTAGGATTACATGGTATTTATAGGTGACACACACTCTTTCATATTCTAGGATGCATGCATGAATGATCTATATACATAATACATACATATGCATGAATAATCTAGATTCATTGTATTTATTAAGTGCATGAACTTAAATGAATCTAGAAAAGTCTTATTATTTCAACAAATAATTTTACTCAATATGTGACCATTTATCTTAATTATTTGTATTTCTCATCATTTTGAAAAATAACATGTAACCATTTCAAGAAAAATATGTAACCATATCTGGAATATTAAAACATATCAGTGAAGCAAATGTAAACAACATATCTGCCTTTGTAACCATTTTAGTCCTATAACATTCACATTCAAAATGGTCACATATTTCTTAATAAACATGTACTCTAAAAGGTATTAAGAACAAGGTAAAATTTGTAACTATTTCAAGAACAATATATAACCAAGCCAGTTTCCAGAATTGTCAGATTTGTTGCTTCTTATATAAATTAACACAAACAAGGTAAAAGTGTCCACAAATTACAATTAAACTAACAAAAGGTTTACTGCCTTTTGTTACTTCCCTTGGCTTTGCGCCAGTTTTCTTTTCCGGCGCTCTTCTCCCAACGTTTACTGCCATCTTCAGAGCGGCTTCAACACGATCTTTATGGCCTAAAAAAAAATTATTAGAATGACGTCAAAATACTGGAAAAAGTACAAACAACTTGAAAGAAAATGAAACCTTGACTTCTTCACTGTCATCGTCATCGTCCCCTTTCTCTTCCTGTGCTTCAATATCATCTTCCTCGTCACCTAGCGCTTCATTATCTTCGTCTTCCTCTTCCTCGACAGCCTTACCCTTGCCCTTACTGTTGCTTCTCCTTATACTAAATGTCACCTTCTTCTTCCTCCCCTTAGTCTGACGCGTCAGCTCTTCATCAGCCACCACGCTTTTGTCCACCTCATCCTCCACAGCTTAGCCTTTCTTCTCCCTTTACCCGCCACTACAGCCAACTTTCTTCTTTCCGTGAGCCTCTGATTGCTCAATCGACTCATTTGTGACCACATTCTCAAAATCTAACAATAACAAAATGAACAAACCATTTTAAAACTCAAAAAGAAAAAAATTAATTATATATAATAAAACCACCATTATATGTCGACATGGATCAACAAAGAAACTGAAAAATAAAAACTAATCTATTATTTTTCGACATGAATCACTTGCATGTCTCCATTATTAAACCATAAACGAATAAACTCAAAATAAAATCAATGAAAAAGAGATACCTCCTCCGACATCATCTACTGGCTTTATGGCTTTTGTATTTTTCTTAACTGGTTGTCATTTTGCTGATTGTTTGGTTACCATCTTTTATGATAATGTTTTATATTTTGTTTGATTTGTATGAGGATTTTTGGTACGGGAGATAAGGAGAGATTTTGAGAGGAGAGAGAATGTGAGAAGATGAAAAATGGCGGTAAAAGATGAATTTGTTAGGTTAAAAGACCTTTCAAATTTTGTGATAATTTTGGTACATTGGGAAGGGAAGAATTTTAATGTTATTTTAATTCCCAAAGTGTCAATCAATGCACATCTCCCTTTCCCATCAGTTCCCTACTTGTTTCCTTGCAAATGTTACTATTCGACCCGTTTTAAGCTTGTAATGGATATATCCGTCACAAGCAAGACTTATTGATATGGATTTAAGGAGAGAAAATGAATGAATTGATCTAATTAATGAAATATGAAAAACAAAGGAGATATTGAAAAGGGATTAATGAAGTAGAATAGAGTAATGTTATAAGGAAGAGAGAAATACCCATAAACATTTAGATCAGCCAGCAAAGGGGTTGTTCTAGCTTAACCATAAATCTCGTGTTTGAGCCCTAGGAATGCAACAATGTTAAAATTTATAAGGAGAGCTTTACCGCCCTAGTGGTCCTACCCGACTCGGATCCGGACTAAACTGGTTGGTTTACACCAAAAATATGGAAGAGGGAAATGTTATAAGGAAGGGGGAAGGGTATAATAGTATAGGAATAGGAAATATTATTTAATCTAAGGATTTGAAATGAATGGCTGAGATTCATTCATTTAGCCTCGTTTGAATTGTTACTGATTTTTTACCGATCCAATGACTATAATAGTAGTTTTTAAAGTTTTATTACCTTAATAGCAGTTCTCAAAAAGTGGATTACTTGTGGTAGCAGTTATAAAAAAAAAGGTTATTTAATGAGAATACTCTAAACTATTGAGGTGCTTCTCAAAATACTCTGAACTGTATTTTAACTACCATTACACCTAACTATTACTCCCTTTCTCTTTTAACATAATTGGCCCTTTAATGACCTGTAACAACAGGTAAAAGTACGCACAAATCCCACCTTCCTCCTTGAATTGATCTTCATCTCCCTCCTCCTCCATAACAACATTAACCTGCAATTTTTTCAATTTATTTCCTTTCTCCTTGTTCATAATCTATCCTCTCTCTTTATACCTCCATCCTTCAATTACTGATACAAAAATAATCACTCGGTATAAATTTGAGGCAATGGAGCTTTACATATATATGTGAAAGAATCTAGAAAATTAACTCACGTAGAGCTTTATAGACATAAATTTTGTATTAGGTTTTTTTGGTTGTTTTAATTCAACTTTTTTTTTTTTTGGTAAACTTATGCTGAAGTTTGGATCTGATCGAATATCTGATGATTTCGTTAGGGATATTTTCATGAAATATGAATTGGGTTTTCTTTACTTTATTCAATTCTTAGGTTGAATTCTTATGGGCATCAAACAATTTTGATTTTGAGAATTTTCAATTTTATAATTCTAAGTTACTTTTGATCTTTGAGGTTTAATTTTTATTTAGGATTACAAAATTTGTTTTCTTAGATCGAAGTTTGTGAATTACATTCACTTGAGTTAAGTGAATTTTGACCATATTTTGGGTATGATGACTTGAGACAAAGGTAGGGTGGGTAATAGGTAGATTGGTAAGGAGAAGATGACAGTAACTTGTTAATTAAAGAGGTAGTCCGTCATCTGAATGTATTATGAGAAGAGCGATCAATTGTATGGTTTATTGGGAGTTAAATTGAAGTTTAGAGTATTTTGAGAAGCACCCCATTATAAAATATGAAAAGATAGAAAACAGAGACGTTGACATTTTTTCATTCTTATAAATGATTGATTCTTTTAATCAAACTATTAGAGTTTCGCTGTTGTAGGGACAAAATATTATACTAAAAAAAAAACTTACGATCCTTATGTTTCTATATTTTTCAAACTATGTTTTATAATTTCAAAATTGGTAACACTTATAATTTATTTATTGTGATACTTTTTTTATCAACAAAACTTATTTTTTATACTCATATATTCTTGATTTATATAGGGTGTCATATGTAAAAAAAAAAAAAAAATTAAGGATACCATGTTCATTTATTATCTTTATTTATATAAGATGTCATATACTTTAAAGTTTATTACATGATATAACTCTAACTTTCATATGTTTTTTTTATTAAAATGTATAAATTTGTAACACACATAAACACATTTGTTTCCTTCTTGAAGTATGAGTGTATTTTAGAGGGAAAATTATGGATTGACAACGCCCTGTTAAAGTTCTTTTCGGCTGAAAAGAGCTGAATTGCACTTAATGGAGCTGAACTGAACTTAATGGAGTTGAACTGAAATAAACTTAATGGAGTTGAACTGAACTGAATAGAGCTGAACTGAACTGAAATAAAAGTGAATCTGTGAAGAGATGAGATGAACTTAATCGAACTTAATAAAGCTAAACCAAACTGGATTGAATTAAAATTAAGCCAGAAAAAACATGATCTATTTTGATTTTCTTAGTATACTCGGGATATCGAGAAGGGAAATAAAGTGAATCTCTTAGAGTATCTCCAATGGTAAACTAGTTAGTACTAGCTTAATTTGTCACATAAATTTTTTAAGCTACAATAATTTCAAGCTACAATTTACTCCAATGATGAAGCCAATTTATTACTCCCTCTATTCAAAACCAAACACGCCATTTCATTTTTTTGACACTATTTCTAAATGAAGGGAATCTTCAAAGTTTTGAGCAATATATAAGATAAAATATAACCATGTGGGATCTTGTTTAAGTCGGCTTTATAAGTACAATAAGAATATCAAACTTTTGTATTTTTTACAATGTTAAATTGAAGATATTTACGTTACAATATGTGCGTTGGCAAACGTATAAAAGAGAAATGGTGTGTTTGGAATTGAATGGATGTAGTATAGCTTGATGAGAGTGAGACCCACCTACACCTGGAAAAATTGACCCGACCCGAATAATCCGACCCGACACCCAAGCTCAAGACCCAAACTTGTCCCGAACCCGAATTGACCCGATGTAACACCCCCATTTATCCAAGAGCCTTAACTAGACATTCCTAGATAAATGGAACTGTTACTATCTCGGTTTTCCGAGGTAGTGATTACAAAGATAAACAAAGTCCAGAGTACTTTAAATATAAATAACCAATAATGGTTTATTACATAGCCAAAGATTAACTGTTAACACGTTACAAGTTTACTACGGAGCGGAAATAAATAAAGTATAACATAACTAATGAATAAGTCATAACTAAGTGATCTAGACAAGCTACGGCGAAGTTTTCTCATGCCTTGCACACTTCCCACGCTTCCATAGCTAACTCATAAACCTGTTATATCAAACTGCTCCCCATTTAACCAGAAATATTAAGTGATTCATAACAGGACATCATCAATTAAACCAGACATCAATTTATTTTGACACAGAGACAAACACACGTCAACCAAAAGGTCGTGTAGAATAACAATCAACGATTAGTAACAAATGCAATATGAGTATGCATGATATGAAAATGCCAATACACTGAGCTCATTATTATCACCCGAAACACCCGTTTATCCCGCCAATTCCTGGCTCGGGGTATCCATCATCCCAACACAAGATTGAGTTATCCATCATCCCAAGACAAAGTTGAGGTATCCATCATCCCAGTATAAACTGAGGTATCCAGTACAAACCAGGATAAACCTGAGGACGCCGGAGACAAGTCTGCAGAACCAGCCTGAGCCTTAAAATACACAGAATTCACAGTAACCAGTAACCATTTCAAATGCCATGTCATGAATACAATGTAAACAGTAACAATATTCACAAGATACACTAACAATAACAATCCGGCCAAAGGTTAATATCCAACCAATCACACATGCTTATATGAATAATATAAAGGAAAAATTCAAAATTACACTATATGTACACTTTTTTCAAAGTTACTCCCTTTTAAAACAAAATTTCAAAATTACTCCCTTATAAGAGAGTTCCGATCGAAAATTGCTACCAAGACCCAACTCAGGTCATAATTAGAAGGAATTGATGAAATTATCCTTGTTTATAACACAAACCTGATTATATTTTACCCTAATTTACTATTGATTCACTCTTAAATATTCTCAACCAAAATTACTCTGTTAAAAGCAATTAACCACAATAACACAACCTTGGACCATCACAACTACAATAAGAATTTAAGTGCGAGTTAAAACTTGACATTGATTTCATATGTCATGGTAAATAAAGGGAAAGTGGGCAATAGATGGAGGAATATAAGAGAGAGAAATGAGGTGACAAGTGAGATGGAGGAAGAGTAGAGAGAAACGAGTGTAGGCAGAGAAAAATGAGGTAAATAGAGAGAGATGAAAGACATATTAGAGTAAAAAGAAGAGGGGTAAAATGGGAAGGAAATTATAAGAAATTCGAATTTAGTCGAAAAATTGGTATAATTTTTACCTGAGTTAGGTCTTGGTAGCAATTTTTTATCAGAACTCACTTATAATGGAGTAATTTTGAAATTTTGTTTTAAAAGGAAATAACTTGGAAAAAAGTGTACACATAAGGGTGTAGTTTGAATTTTTCCTAATATAAACACAATAACACAATCAGTTGAGTAGTTATCCTACCTAAATAGCAGATAATCCAACTAAGCAATCCCAAGCAAATCAGCCAGTAATACTCCTCAATAAAATCGTCACCTAACAATTAAATAATAAATTACGCAATACTAACTATTCTAATTACTTAATTACTTAATTAAAATAAACTATTTACAAAAGAATATGTAAAATAATAAAATCAAATCTCGACTCAAAAACAAACCCAATCACCAATACCATACACGGTTTGCACCGTGTCCAACAACACCCAAAGACCACCCTATAAACCACCATACACCGACAGTCACCCCATTCTCTCACCACCAGCCTGATCCCCTAACACCCACCGTCAACGTCAACCACAACCACCACCATCCACGGCCCTAAACAGCCGCCAAAACTCACGCCCTACAACCCTACACAACACGCGCCACATGCACTCTCAACAACACCACTCAAAATCACGACAACAACCAACGACCACCACCGTGGTCTCCCCTGAATCACGGTGGTCCCACCAGTAGCCTCGCTTGCCCACGACAACCCAGGTCAACACACGGTGGTCCAAACCACACGAACGCAACAACCAACACAAACCCGACAACCTTGCGCAACTCCGGTGAACACCGTACAAGACGCCACCTTTGGCCACCCTGACACCACCCCTGGGTTCGACTTTATCCCCCCTAAATTCGCCTATGTGAACTTGTGAGATTTATTGTAAAAGTAGGTCTTATGAGATGGTTAGACATGCTTATATAGTAGTAGGGTAGCACAATTAGGAAAGAACTAGGAAACTTCCTATTATTATATTATATTATTATTATATTATTCTATTATGAGTATTATTATTATTATTCTATTATGAGTATTATTATTATTATTATTATTATTATTATTATTATTATTATTATTATTATTATTATTATTATTATTATTATTATTATTATTATTTTTATTTTTATTTTTATTTTTATCTTTTTTTTTTGCAAGAAAATTACCTCCAATTTTATTCATCCAAAAGGGCAAATACAAAAGGAGTAGACTTACAAAAACTATGCACTAAATTGGCTAAATAAGCGAAAAGAAAACTAGAAGCTAAGATGAGAGACTATATCTTGATACAAGATATCTTTGCTAGAAGCTAAAAGTCTAATTCGAACAAGGTGTTGTATTTGAGTAAGCAAAATCTCCTGACTTCTCCCCTGATTTTAGAATATCCTTTGATTTCTTTCATGCCAAAGGAAATGGACAGTAGCAGTGAGAGTACATAGAAACCATGCAGAGGACCAATTCTTGCTATGCTTCCTACTTCTGATCCAGCCAACTTCATACTTGATAGGTTTGCCAGGTCTGAGAATATGCATCCAGTGAAGTAAGCTTTGCCAAACTTGCTTAGTATAAGAGCAGGAGAAGAATAAATGAGCATGACGAGGTCGTCGCCAAACTATCAAAAATAAATTCCCTAACGGTACAACAAATTAATGTAGTATTTAGGGGTCGAATCCACAGGGAGTATGGTGGTTGTTAATTAGTTGCTATGGGACGAATTTTATCCCGGACGATCACGAATTAAATAGATTGGTTGATTTATGCAAAGTAAAATATAAATGTAAACAATAAAGTAAAAGATGTCTATGGGGTCGGTTCATACATGCAAATTAATATTTAAAAAGATATTAAATTAGCGAGTCACAAATAATCATCTAGGCCTAAAGATACCCGGCTTTCACTATTAGCATTGACCTTAAATCGGGTCCTAACAAGCTTTCAATATGAGCTAGGTCGATCTACTACACATGTTAGTTCTAATACATTTCCGTGCCTCTCGAATTATAGAATGTATAATGGATTTAGTTCAAGATTATGGCCACTAATCGTAAACTAACATTACAAGCAAAGATGGTAGAGATGATAAGTGAACAACCAATTAAACAACTTGTTTTATTTATCAATTATACATGACTCCCCTAATCCCTAGACTAGGAAATTTAGCTACACATATGAAAGGAATAACTAATGCAAATAAAAAGTGGAAATAAATATGCAAACATAATGTAAAACTATAATGTAGAATGAAACTTGTAAATGAAATATAAAACTACAAAGTAAACAATATAAATAAAATGAAAACTAGAAAGGATTACCGTAAACGAAATGAGGAAAGCAAAGGAAATGAATAACTTGGATATGAAGAACAATAACTTAAATAAACTTGAATTAGAATTGTAAATGGAATAGTTTGTAACAATAATGAAATACTAATCTATACTAATCTAAACTAAACTAAACTAAACTAACTACTATTATTGAGAGAGAATAATATGAAGAATATGTGTAGAAAGTAGGTGTCAAAATGCTTAGACGATGCCTCCTATTTATAGTAGAAGGAGCTTGAAACGGTCGTGACTAGAGGGCTATGACCCCGATCGGGGTCGTGGCTTTCTAGCCCGAACTCCTTAATTCTCCACTTAAATCCCATGGAATCCTATGTTGGTGTCTTAATGCATGATTATGAGCCCGGGTAAATGCATTGTTTATGTGGAAAATGCTTAGAATCCAATGTTGATATTTCCATATCCATCCTTGGATTTCTTTTGGGCTTCATTTACTCATTTGTTTACATTTGTGGATGATCTTGTATTTGGGCCATTGGTTTCCACATTTCTCCATCAACCCACTTCCTTTT
>VHZZ01012889.1:7702-17875 GCA_009801015.1 Silene noctiflora | reverse complement strand
CTGAACTGAACTGAACTTATAGGATATGAACTGAACTTATAGGATCTGAACTGAACTGAACTGAACTTATAGGATCTGAAGTGAACTTAAGTTAAATGACTTTAAGTCCAAAGAACAGGGCCTAAGTCCAAAAGAGCAGGGCCTTACAACCATAAGACATAATCCGACAATCACACAATTCAACACTAAATTGCCGTCTTTTAATTACTTTATTAAGCTAATTGCCTCTAATAGACTCGATTTGACACAATCAAGTATTCTACCACTTGTGTATATAAGACAAATACATTATTTTTTCTATTCATTCTTATATACATAAATGGTATGTACTTGACCCGTTGTAAGTTTAAGGCGAATAATGTTGTTTTAAAGGAGACTTACGGTTTATTTTATTTGAAAAATAGTTTGCATTTATCCGGTGAGATTCCCGTTGATGGTTTGCTAAAATGCATAAACAAAGTAGTCGTTAGAGCAGGTTTATGGGGAGGACAACAGATGAATCGATCTGAAAATGCAAGTGAAAATAAACAAAGCAAATAATTGAATTGTACTTACGTGGACCCGATTATTTATTTATGTTTGATTTTGGCACAAAAACAAAGAAAAGAGGAATGAGATATTTATTAGTTGATAAGTGGACCAAATTAACTGTGATCCAATTGTCTATAAAAAACATTCCTAAAATAGAAAGGTTAATAATTAACTGAGACACAGACATCTCAAAATAAAATAGGCAAACAAATAAGCGGGACAAAAGGAGTATGATTGACCATTGACGTATTTATGTATTCCGTATGTGTTACAGTGTTAGTGTATGAACTCTCTATATAAATATATTGCTAAGTAATGGATTATACCACCAACAAATCATACAATCATATAATCATACAAATAATATATACGAATGAACCATTTGAAGCCTGCTTTCATCTTTATACATCCCCGTTATCTAATTCCACCCACTCAGGTATAACTATTGATTTACGGATTTCCTTGAACGAAATTACTTTAGTTTCAAATAGTATCAACTTCCTACTAATAATTTGTGGGTGTATTATAGCCTATAATACACCCACAAATTATTTATAGGTCACCGAGGCGGAGGGAACATTTCATGTCCTATGTAAGATGCATTGTGCATTTTTACTAATTGGCCTTTATGCTACCAAAGATAGTTTCTAAGTATGATGTTATCTTTTCGTTTTAATCAATTTCTTTTATGGTTTAACTTAGGCTTTCAGGTAATTGATGTGGGGTGAGTTTCGATATATATCAACCTCATACACACACGTGGACTCATAGTCATACCCTTTGTATGTTTTCGTTATAATAATAAAATATAAAGGTCAATATTTTCTATTTACGTACGTTGTATCCGTTTATATTATTATTATCTTCTTAGGCTATGTTTGGCAGGGCGAATAACGTAATTTACACAAATTCTCATTTGTGATGGACAAAATCTGTCACTTTAAAGAGACGTGAGACAAAGGGGCAAGTGAGAGGGCAAGTGAAGAGGGCAAGTGGAAAAGAATTGTGAGATGTCTCTTTGAAGAGACCGTCACAAGTAAGACGCTTTGTGTACCTTATTTGACCAAAGTAGCTTATTTGACCAAAATTTCAGCAACCTTATTTTTTTGTAAGTATTTGACAAATAGCTCATTTGGAAAATAAGTTACGTGTTTTATTTTATTTTACATTTTTGCCCCTTCAATTTATAATATTAAATACTAATCATGTCCGTTTATGTCATTTTGTTGAAAATCGGCTACTTTTTCAGCAAGTTTGCTAAACATTTTTTGTATAATGAGCATATCAGCTCCTAATTTACAGCTACGTTATAAGCTACCTTTTTAGGTTTCAGTTAGTTTTTCAGCTTTTAGATATTTTTCAGGTTTCAGAAAACTTTTTAGCTAGTTTTGCCAACAGAGCTTTGGACTCTATCTTCGTCGTTTACAGGGGCATTTTAAAACAAATGACGGCCCTTTGCTCGACACATAAATGAGGCTCCAAATATAATGTACAAGTGTACAATTTTTCAAGGACGCGAGTAAATCCCATCAATAAATCTTGTAAACCCGGTTCTAATGCTCATAACTGAACATGACCTTAGATACCCATGGACGTTTATGTAACACCCCCATTTACCAAAAAGCGTTACCAAGGCCTACCTTAGTAATGAAAGCATTACCATCTCGGTTGCCCGAGGTAAAGTATATGAAATAGACCATAATGAAACATTTAAAAGATTAATATGATTACAAGTCACCGAAAGACAAAACGGTTACAAACTAATCTAAAAACGAAACGATCTAAACTCAGCAGAAGCTACGAAACTAACGAATCATTGGTGTCCCATCCAAACCCGTATGCTAGCTTAAATATCAACACCTGTCAAACTCACTACTCACAATTTGCCGGCAATATCAAATGGATCACAGCAAAGCACATAAGAAAACAACACACCACCAAACACACGTCAGCTAGCAGATATTCCAATATCAAAATCTCATGCCAAAGTAACCATACACACAATCAAACATCCATTTCCAAACTCCATAGTAACCAGTAACTGACTACACACCAAGGTGTGTAGCCCCTGCCAGATTACCCATCACAACAGGTAATCCACACCGCTAGTGGAGACCGCAGCCTTACCACCAAAATTCCCGTTCATCGCAATGAACGAACCCAAGCCTATTAATGTGCACATCCCCATTGCGTCGAGAAATACAAGAGGCGAACAATGTGGGTGATACCATCTCTCGAAATGGCTCACAATATCAACACAATATCACCATCATAACGTCCCATCATATTCCACAATAATCACAATCGTCCTATTCCATTTTAATCACAACCAAAGAAGTAATCACACAACATCATACCGAGTATGGAAACCCAACCTTTTCGCAATCCAAGCACACATAAGCAATCGCAATACCAATCCTCCATGAAACCGTCACCTACAAATAATTATCACATACTAATTACTAACTACCCTTCATTAAACGATCTAGTATACACCCATTACTAATTCCCCCAATTCGCCCAATTTAGGGTTTGTACAAACTGAACAATAAACTGATTAAAGACTGAAGACTTACTAACACGATTGTACGGAAACGAGAGATTCGGAACCCACATAGCTTAATCCTTGCTTAGGAATTGATGAAGACGATTAGAGAGAGTTTAGAGAGTGTTTAGGTTTTTATAAAATGAATTAGAAACTGGCGAAATGTTTTTAATACCTCTCTAATCATTTTAACCAAAACCGCGCAATTAATCCGTTTCAAACCGGACACTCGACCGAGTACCAGAGGCACGCCACCGAGTACGCTCCATTTGTAAATAAATAATTGAGACGTTCGTTGTAATGCATTAACCTCCTCCCTGCTACATGGAACAAATTTCGTTAATAAAAGTTTCTGTATTGCATAGTGCATACTTAATTTTAATAAAACATGAAGTGTATGTAAGATGTTGAGAATGTTTACAAACTCATTAGCATTCCAAATTATAAAAGAAGGGTTTGTGCTAAGACATATTTTGGGGATTTTACACTTACGATTTCACTAACCGCACATTGATTAGTCGACATCACTAAATGAAATACTGTCATCCGATGGTATTTACATATTATAACGTACTAAGTAAATATACGGAATAACATAAATAACATATCAATTATGCTTGAACTAACTTAACCACATGTTATTATGGAATGGACAATGATAGCGTCACTGAATAACGCTATATGATCATTTTCCTTATCGAATTAACTTGAAAGATAATTCTGTTCCTTCGAGTTTTTCTTCCATAAGTTTAGTCATTTTCTCGACTATAAGTGGTGTGAAATGGTTTCTCCATTCTCCCTCCTCACCTTTTCTAACGTAACTTTTATTCTCAAAAACTTATTGATGACTCAATTCTTGTTAACTTCTAATTCCTTCCTGTTTCCAATGCTACAAAACTCTATTAATTATTTGGTCAATGACATCAAGACTTTCCTCATATGGAGTAAAAGGCATGCTTATAAAGATTCTCGAGACGGAGTACCCCTTTGCTATTTTTATTTTTATGGAAGCTCATTTCAAAGTGAAAACGCGAGGTGAGCGTTGAAGAGTCTATCGATCTAAAATGCTCAAGAGGGGAGGGGTGAATTGAGTATAAACAAATATGCCCACTTTTTCAATTGTCCGTATATAGCGTGTATGTATGTAATCGTTAGTGTGAATTTATTAATTAAATTCAACTAACTCGATTACTCGTGAAATGTAAAGAAATGAAACGAAAAGAAAGAACGCGAAAGACACAAGCTAGGGTTTTGAAGTGGTTGAGTTTCACAAGTCGAAACCTACGTCCACTATTCTCGATTAATTATTTTAGTACCTTTCTACGGATTACAAAATAATCAACCCACGCTTACAACTAACTCTAGTTGTAACTAATTTGAGTATCGTTAAATACTCGACTATCTTACATTAATAAGAAAGCATTTAATTGTTCTTTGATGTTCACACAATTGAACGAATAAGAAACAATATTAAGCACTATTATCACATAACGATTTTCTTAGAAATAATTTAAATATAATAGCACGACTTTTCAAAATGATTTTCAAATGCAAAAAAAGTGTTTACTCGATTTTGTTTGCTAGGAAATTTAAAGCTCGAAAAGTGAAAAGTCCGTTGAATGAATGAGAGACATTGTATTTATAGTAGAGAAGGCGAACTAGGTTTTATTCGAAACCCTAGTATGTGCCGTGGACTTTTCCACAAGCAATGGATCTAATCCTTTATATAATATCTTACCAAATAAAAAAGAATAAATCTAAATAAATATAAGGAGATAAAATATCTCTAACAATATTTATTTTAGACTCACCTTATAACTTGTTTGTAGAATGTGTTACGCGAAAGGAAGAGATGACTCATAAGCCCAATTCCTCATATGTGAAACCCTAAGTAAGATATTAGATTGTAGAGGATTAGAATACGGTTTAGATGAGAGTAGTTAGAAAACCCTAGATAGCCACCAAAGAACAACTCATAAGTTATTATAATGGACATTAGCCAATCGATTAGGAAATCGTCTACCCATCAAAACTAGTTAAGTCCCAAATCTCATTCAACTATATATAAACATGTTTTTCCATTTGAAAAGAATCTAAATCTAAGCTTTAAAAAATTGATTTACAACATAAAATCGTGTTATTTGTACTGCAACTCAAGGTTATAGGTAAAACAACTATAACCTTAAGTTTGGTTGAGCAAAGTTATAGCCAAAACACCTATAACCTTACTCACCTAAATTATCTCTTCAAATATCGTTAAAGGAAGATGATCTACGCTATCTAATCTTTCTTGAGATCTTCAATGTAAAGCTCGATCTCTTGAATTTGATTACAAGAACTTGATCAAAAGCTCCTCTTGATCACATGCTCCTCTTGACCTTCATGTAATTTTAGTAGTTCCAAGCTCCATCATGAATACTTGACTATAAGCTCCTCTTTGAGCTTCATATAACTTTAATAATTCCGAATTTGATCACAAATCTCCATAGCCAACTCAAGTTTAATAATCTATAAAGACTAAACAAACAATTATGAACAAGACACTTGTCATCATCAAAATATAAACTATATATAACTATGGTCAAACAAGAGTGACTAAGGGATTTCGACAAATAAATAAAAGTCGACAATTGGATGTCTTGATCGATTCAGGGAGCGAGGTGTAAGGCAAGTGGGTGCAAGAAGTCTAGGAGAGGGAAGCTCAACATGATGTTGAGGCCGCGGATAGGCAAAAGCCTCTCCATAAATATCACTCTCTAGATTGTATACAAGCTCTAGCGGGTGATTTTTTAGTAAAGGGTTTTGATTAATGGAGTAACTTGCACGGTTGACAATTGTGTAAAGTAGAGAATTTAACTATGTAGTGCCGATTTTTGGTAGGCCGTTAATAATGAGATCGCTATCTTGAGCTAGGAAATGTCTTTGAATGAGGAGAATCGGAGCCAGAAACAATTCAGGGATCTAAAAGCCTTGGTAGTTTATTAGTTAACAGGCCAGTTAATTGCTAAGTTGGCTATATGAATAGGTTGAGTTGGCTATACTCTTTGGAAAGGTCGCCCTATAATCTACAATTGTGTTTCTTTTTAAGAAATAGAAAGGGTATTAATAATAGACTTGACAAAATTAACCCGAGTTAAATATAAAACCGATCTAATTTCTTTAGCACCCGTGGTAGTAACACGCTAATGCGACTTGAAGTTATCAGACTTGAATAAAGCTTATTGACCCGTTTGATAGATTTATTAGACGGGGATCAGATAAGACGTGGATTGGACGTTGCACTCTGGCACACAATATATATTATTTGAAAATCAGTCTGCATTTTGCAGACGGTCGGCAAAATGCATAAACAAAGTACTTCCTCCATTCAACTCCACTCTAAGGGCTTGTTTGGTTGCCCATTAAAATCATAGGATCTTGAACTTCCTAGGAAGTGTAAAAGTATGATGTTGTTTGGTTGCCAAAATCATGGGAAGTAGAACTTTCCACATGAATCTACTTCCTCCATTATGTGGGAAGTCACTCACCAAGCCCCCCCTTGGTCATTGGAAGTTCCCATATGAATTAACTTCCCACATGCAAACCAAACACTTTTTGGAAATTCACGTGAATTGGAAATTTGTGTGAACTTGAAGTTCCCGGGAACTTTAATTCCCCTATGTGAACCAAACAACACTTTCATTTTTATACACTATTCATAAGTAAACATTCAACTTTAATTTTCTTTCAATACATACATGAAAATATATTCATGTGGATCTTATTTTATTCGTCTTTACGGGTACATTAAAAATATCTTACTTTTATAATTTTTGCAAATACGTAGCTAACAATATTTAACGCGTAAAACGCGCGTTGGCAAACGTGAAAAAGTAAAGTGGTAGAGTGTAGGGCTGAGCAAAAACGTATACCCGATACGGTTTTGAAAATCGTATCGGGTATACGGTTTTAAAAATCGCAAAAATCACTATACGGATCCGATACGATTTAACAGTATATACGGTTTTCGGGTACCCGGAAAAACCGTGTATACGAAATCCGTATACACGGATACAGTTTGCTGACAAGTGCCCAATCGCCCATATGTAGATTTGGTTGAAATAAGGGTGGGTCTAGGCTTGAAAGGTGGTGGCTTAGGTTAATGACGGAATATAATTGTTTTTGGTCCGTTGTTGGTGGTTGTTGGGGAAGAGGGAGAAGGTATGAGGGAATTGTTGACACCATGGTGGAGGTTGAAGAAGATGGCAGAGGTAAATGAAGGTCTAATATTTGTTGATTCAGATAAGTTAGTAAAATAAGTCGTAAAAGACATTCGAAGAGTGTAAAGTTGAAAGAGGGACTTTGCGTTTTTTTATTTTTTTTATACAAAAACTTCAAACCGTGTCGGGAACCGTATTTACGGTTTCGTTTTTGCCCGACCCGGATACGATACGGTTTTATAAAAACCGTATCGTATATACGGATTTTCAAATCGTATATACGGAAATCCGTATAACTCAAACCGTATACCGTATCGTATTCATATAATAAAACCGTACCGTATATTTTTTCTCACCCCTAGTAGAGTGAAGTTGAAGGGAGGAATTAGTTATTAGAGATGTTAATCGACTGGACAATAAATGAATCAATCTTGGAAAAGTGAGGGAAAATAAATAAAACAAATAATTGTATCTTAAACAAAAAGAAAAATAAAAGCAAATAAACAATACAATTAAGCTGAGTATGAATGTATGATACACGTATATGTATGTATTTTTGAAGGCTCAATAAATATAGGGCAAAGTAATTGACTCATACCACAAGCAAATTATTCTCCCTCTCATCTTCTATATTCTTTCCCTTTGAGTTGGGTACAAGAATTAAGAAGGGGGAGTATAATATTGATAAAGATATGAGTAGGGTTTGATGAATGGAGATAGATATGAATAATTAGGATTAAATATTAATAAAGAAGATGAGTGAGGTTTGGTGAATGGAAAAAGACAGGAATAATTAGAATTAAATATTAACTAGTTTTAATCCCGTGCAAATTGCACGGGATTGCAGTTTTAAGTGTTGTTATTTCTTAATAATGTTTAAAATAATGATTAGCCGTATTTAAGATTTTCGATTTGTAATATAATTCATATGAAATTACTGAGTATGTATATGAGAATATGAGAATATGAGTATATGAGTATATGACCGACGTACTAAAAATATTGTAATATTAACCACACAGTTTATATTATTCAAAGTATATTGAAACATAATGAACCTATATAAATTTGATATATAATAACGTTGTTACAATATACAATCATAAGTAAATGGTAATACAAAAATCTCAAAATTTTCTTCATTATATATGCATTTTTAATTGTCACAACTCACTCATGAATCAGAATTGTCAACCCATTTTCACTTGTGATGCAATGTATTGTTAAACATGTGTAGACATCAATCTTGGAAAATAGCAACCTTATTATCATATACAGTCAAATAATTGGTTTATTAGGCAAGATTATACATTTTAAGGTGAGTTTTAATTTGTAGTTTTAATTATTATAGTCGTTGTTTCAGGCCCAAACCCCATCATGATTGTCCCCAATACCCGTCATTACTTGTATTTTTGTGAATGTTAAGTAAACTATTATGGTATTTTTCTTTTGCAATATCAATACCCYATCTTTTAATCGTGTCATTATTATTTGGAGCGATTTTTTCAAATAATATTTATGTGAAGCTTTACTCATAAACTCTTGAATAGTTACTTTTTACAATAATTAAAATTTTCATCCATGAATTTTTATGCTATAGTTTTGTTGTATTTTTTTTTCGTATTTTTGTCATTTTCTTCTTTTTGTTGCTTTAAATCAACTTTTTAGATTAGTTCTTATTTTTAATATTTTGGTATGTTGATATTGATATGATCATCGTTAAAAATATTGATGGTAAGTGTATGCTACTGTTATTTATACACAAAATTAAAAATGGATACAACTTTATTTGATTTACTTGATATAGTTTAAGTAACATTTTTGGTCATATTGTTCCAAAATTTCTTTAAAGTAACTAATTTTAGAANAGAATTGTCAACCCATTTTCACTTGTGATGCAATGTATTGTTAAACATGTGTAGACATCAATCTTGGAAAATAGCAACCTTATTATCATATACAGTCAAATAATTGGTTTATTAGGCAAGATTATACATTTTAAGGTGAGTTTTAATTTGTAGTTTTAATTATTATAGTCGTTGTTTCATGCCCAAACCCCATCATGATTATCCCCAATACCCGTCATTACTTGTATTTTTGTGAATGTTAAGTAAACTATTATGGTATTTTTCTTTTGCAATATCAATACCCTATCTTTTAATCGTGTCATTATTATTTGGAGCGATTTTTTCAAATAATATTTATGTGAAGCTTTACTCATAAACTCTTGAATAGTTACTTTTTACANAAATAATACTAATCAACATACAAAATATTTACTAAGTTGTAAACATTGATTTAAAAGTCAACCAAAATAATTAATTCTCATGTATTCTCAACATGGCCCACCATTACTGAATTTTTGGGGAAATGGAAAAAAAAAAAAACAGCATATGATTACGTGGATTAATGAGAATGTTTTAAATGTTCTTGTATTAATAAAGATAAGATAAAGGATATGGTAGAGTTTGGTGATTGGAGAGAGGTATAAGTATAATATTAATAAAAAATTTCACAAAACAAATATGTGAGAAAACCTGAATAATCCGATTTAGGAAATAGGGAAGAAAATAGAGGATAGAAAAGAGTATAATCTTTTAATTTTCTCTTGTTAAAAACTAATACTATACTAGAATGGCCACCTCTTTCCCAATGAGTAACTTGAAGCCCGCTGTTTGTGTACTCGACTTGGGGATTTATTTTCCATCCACTCAGGTATGGTTACCGATTTACAAGTCATATAGGATAGCGCTTCTCTTTTTTACATCTTCCAACTTTCTTTTCTTATCGGCTAATAAATAACTACTAGTTTTAAACCCGTGCAAAATTGCACGGGTATGTATTTAGGTCGATTTGGGTGTTTTTTTCATGAATATTTTTAATTACATTTTCAATTTT